>JAQZBX010044019.1:0-21481 GCA_029593785.1 Cabassous unicinctus
GTGCTGTATTTTGTCGAATGCTTTTTCTGCATCTATAGAGATGATCATGTGATTTTTTTCTTTCAGTTTGTTTATGTGGTGTATTACATTGATTGATTTTCTTATATTGAACCATCCTGTCATACCCGGGATGAAACCCACTTGGTTATGGTGTATAATCCATTTGATATGTTGTTGAATGTGATTAGCAAGTATTTTGTTGAGGATTTTAGCATCTAGATTCATTAGAGAAATTGGTCTGTAGTTTTCCTTTCTAGTAGTATCTTTGTTTGGTTTTGGTATGAGAGTAATTTTGGCATGAAAGAATGAGTTAGGCAATATTCCTTCTACTTCTATTTTTTGAAAGAGCTTAAGTAGAATTGCTGTTTTCTCTTTCCGGAATGTTTGGTAAAATTCAGCTGTGAACCCATCTGGTCCGGGGCTTTTCTTAGTTGGGAGGTTTTTGATGACAGAGTCTATTTCTTTACTTGTAATTGGAGTGTTGAGTTCATCGATTTCTTCTTTCATCAATGTAGGCTGTTTGTGTATTTCTAGAAACTTGTCCATTTCCTCTAAATTATCATTCTTGTTGGCATATAATTTTTCAAAGTATCCTCTTATGATTCTCCTTATTTCAGTGGGGTCAGTAGTGATATCCCCTTGCTCATTCCTTATTTTGTGTATGTGCATCTGTTCTTTCTTTTTCTTTGTTAGTCTAGCTAAGAGTTTGTCAATTTTATTGATATTCTCTAAGAACCAGCTTTTGGTTTTGTTTATTTTTTCTAGTGCTTTCTTATTCTCTATTTCATTTAGTTCTTGTCTGATCTTTGTAATTTCCTTCTTTCTACTTCCTTTAGGTTTAGTTTGTTGTTGTTTTTCTAATTCCTCCAAGTGTGCAGTTAGGTCTTCAATTTTAGCTCCTTCTTCTTTTTTAATATATGTATTTATGGCTATGAACTTCCCTCTCAGGACTGCTTTTGCTGCATCCCATAGGTTTTGATAGGTTGTGTTTTCGTTTTCTTTAGTTTCCAGGTAGTTACTGATTTCTTTTGAGATTTCCTCCTTGACCCACTGTTGGTCTAAGAGTGTGTTGTTTAACTTCCATATCTTTGTGCCTAACCTGTTTCTCTGACCCTTAGTGATTTCCAATTTCATTCCATTGTGATCAGAGAAATTACTTTGTATAATCTCAATCTTTCTGAATTTATTGAGAGTTGTTCTGTGGCCTAGCATGTGGTCTGTCTTGGATTTAGATCCATGTGCACTCGAGAAGAATGTAAATCCAGCTGTATTTGGGTGTAGTATTCTGAATATGTCTATTAAGTCCAGGTCCTCCAATGTATTGTTGAAAGTCTTTGTTTCTTTATTGATTCTCTGTCTAGATGTTCTGTCTAATGATGATAATGGTGTATTAAAGTCCCCTGTTATAATTGTAGAGGCATTTATTTTTCCACTTTGCTTTTCCAGAGTTTGCCTCATGTATTTTGAAGCACCCCGATTAGGTGTGTAAATGTTTATGATTGTTCTCTCTTCTTGAGAGATTACCCCTTTTACTAATATATAGTGTCCATCTTTGTCTCAATAATTTTGCATTTAAAGTCTATTTTGACTAATATTAGAATAGCTACTCCTGCCCTTTTTTGTCTATTGTTAGCATGTAAAATTGTTTTCCAGCCACTTACTTTCAGCCTTCCTCAATCCCTGGGTCGAAGGTGGGTTTCTTGTAGACAGCATATAGATGGATCATTTTTCTTTATTCATTCTGCCAATCTGTGTCTCTTGAGTGGTGAATTTAATCGATTAACATTCAGTGTTATTACTTGCAAGAATTTCTTACTTCAGCCGTAATTTCTCTGGATTAATGTATGTCATATGTTGTTTTGTTTCTGTTTTTGTCTTTTTAGATGTTTTTAAACTCTCCTCCAACTCTGTCTCTCTTGATTTTTCCTTTTAACTTGTAGAACTTCCTTTAGTATTCTTGAAGTGCCAGTTTCTTACTTACATATTGTCTTAATTTCTGTTTATCTGTGTGTATTTTGAACTCTCCATCATTTTTGAATGCCAGTTTTGCTGGATAGAGAATTCCTGGTTGGAAGTTTTTTTCTTTTAGTACTTTGACTATGTCATACCACTGTCTTCTTTCCTCCATGGTTTCAGATGAGAAATCAGCTCTTAATCTTATTGTGCTTCCCTTTTATGTGATGGTTCTCTTTTCTCTGGCTGCCTTGAGTATTTTCTCTTTGTCTTGAGCATTGGACATTTTGACAAGAATATGTCTTGGAGTTGGCCGTTTGGGATTTGTATTGTTTCGAGTGAACTTTGCTTCCTGGATCTGCACATCTATCTCTCTCAATAGTTTTGGGAAGTTTTCAGCCATTATATTCTTCAACACTCCTTCTGTTCCCTTTCACTTCTCTTCTCCCTCTACAATGCCCATGATGCGTATGTTTGCACGTTTTGTGTTGTCAGTTAAATCCCTGTGTCCCTGCTGGATTTTTTCCATTTTTTGTCTATCTGTTCGACTATCTGTTTGATTTCAGCTGTATTGTCTTCCACATCACTAATTCTTTCTTCTGCCTGTTCAAATCTGCTCTTATGTGACTCCAGCATCTTTTTTATTTCTTGGGTTTTGCCATTGATCACCATCATATCTGTTATTTTTTTTGCGTATGTTTACAATTTCTTCAGTATGTTCTCTCAGTGTCTTCTTCATATCCTTAATGTCTTCCTTCACTTCATTAAGATGGTTCATGATATTTGTTTGGGAATCTTTGATTAGTTGTTATATGTTCTGCATATATTCCTGGTTTTTAGTTTGTTCATTGGAGTGGTCCATGTCTTCTTGTTTCTCAGTGTGGTTTGTAATTTTTTGTTGCCCTCTAGTCATCATTTTATCTTGCTGGGTTTATTCAGTTGATTAGCTTCTCTCTCCTCTAGAGTTTTATTTAGTTGGTGGTTCTGTGTGTGTGTGTTAAGTTTTCTCTTTGACACTTTTTCTTCATATTTTGTTTCCTTGCTTCTTTCTATGTTACCTTAAAGGGAAAAGATTAGTGCCAGGGGAATCGAAAGATGTGAGAAAAGAAGAAGGATAATAGTAATAGTAATGAAAGTTAGTAGAGGGGCCAAATAGGACTTAGTGAAATGAATATTTAACTTGTGTATGCCGTGTAAAGTAATAGGCAAAAAAGTGGAGTACCTACAATGGGCTGGGAAACCAAATAGAGGAATATATATATAATGATTTAGAACGCTAGAATGATGAGGAGGGAGAGAAAGAGTAAAGAAAGGGCTAAAAGAAAAAGACTAATATTAATAAATAAAAAAAAGAAGAAAACAAAATAGATAGAATAGAGGTTGATACCCTTACATTGTGGGCTAATGAAAAAGCGTGGTGTCTAAGAACCACAACAGAAAGCAGAAGGCAGAGAGATTAGGGAAGGATAAAAGATAGCTTGTGATGCAATATCATTATTGACAAAGAATGGGAGATCACTGAAGAAGAAGCACAGCAAAGAAGGGACAAGTTAGCAGCACCATATTTAAAAAAATGAAAGAAAAAAGAAGGGGGAGGAAAGAGGAAAGAAAAGCAAGAAACAACAAATAAACAGAGAAAAGCCAATCAATCACACCATCAAGCAGTCAAACAAAGCTAAGGAGGAAGTATTCCTACTAGTGTACTTCTGGATCCTCTCAGCCTGCTTGCATTTATCAATTACTCTCAGGGTTCTATCTGTAGGTTTTGAGGCAGATTTTTGGTAGGATACTAAATTAAGAACAGGAATTCATTTTTAAAAGTGTCTTTTTTTGGGGGGAGCGGGGGGTATAAGGGACCCAAAAGGAGTCCTCTGCTAGATCATCCCCTTCACTGAGGAGACCCTAAATAGGGTCGTGGAAACTAATCAAGCCCTACTCACTTCCTGACCTCCCCAGGAACACTGAAGCTTTGATGCTTGTCAGTGCAGAGTGATAAAATTGGCTGACTCCGTCCCCTCTGGGGCCAGGCCTCAGTATCAGCGGGATGCTGGGTAAATCAAGTTTGCTCAGTAGTTTTGCCTCTCCCCTCAGCCTGGCACTGTTTTGAGCCAGCTTATCTGCTCCCCAAAGCTATGAGGGGGTCCAGGCAGCCAAATCCACAGAAGTTAAACCCCTCTCTACCTTCTGTCAGAGCCCTCCCTTCCTCAGAGTATGCTCCCTCAAGCCAACAGGCAGCGGGAGTCATGGATGTAGGATCTGTGGATCCAGCCTGCCATTTTCTGTGCGGGCAGGGCTCAGCCATCTGTTTTGACCACCACAGGCAGGCTCAGAACTCATGATTCTCCACCCATCACTCTACGCTGTCGATCTGCCCACTGCTAGATGACCCAAGGTTCTCACTCTATGCGCCCATAGCACAGACCCTCTGGCAGGACCCTGTCCACAATCGGCGGTTCCCCGGAGATCTAGTTCATGAGTACCCACCTAGATCGATGCCATCTTTGTTTATTTTTTTGCATTTATGTTCAATTTTTTGCAATTTAAACAATAAAACAGTGAAAATAAATAGTGTTCTAATGTACAATTTATATTGAAATTGTGTGCTTTTTAAAAAAACTTGAACCTTAATGTCTTAAATTTATTCATATCTATGTGATTTTGTACATTCTTCAAATGATTGCTTACAATGTAATTGTTTAACTCATTTTTCCAAATTTTATACTAATATTCACAAAATTATTTATTTAGAATTCTTTCCTTCCTTATTGGTCTACTATACATCTTTAAAATATAAAACATCCTTAAATTAGCTATGTTTTTATGATTGATCTTTCCCCCAGGTCCCTGATAATATCACACAGACCCACTTAAGTTTTTTTTTAGTAAAGAGAAAATCTAAATATTCTAACATGCCATTTAATACTCAATGAATACTTTTTTCATAATGGAATCATAAAATATATTGGTATTATGTGAGACAATAGAATACACCTTCTCTCTCCAATTAGTGATTGCCATATTATAACATGGACAGAACAGTATGGTGCCTCTAGCTGGATGCAATAATCAGAAGCAGGAGGAGGGCATTTACAACTATTAAAAGATTTAACATATATGAGAGTTCCTTGTAAAGATTTTTCCATCAGAGTTCACCTTTTTTGATATTCACATTCCAAGGAATCATTTAAGAATATCAGCATTTTCTCCTCTCAGATTAAAATTAGCTTTTGAAAACAAAAATCAATAACCAGCAAAAAAATGATGTTCAAGATTAAAAAATTAACTCAAAGGTTTAGTTCCTTAAGAACTAAGGAAACAGACTACTATTTTAAAAGTATCCATATCCTGAAATTTTGTTCCAATACACCCAGTTATTTAATTCTATTGGTATCTTATGTGATTTCTATTATAATCAGAATCATTTTTATAAAGGTAAAAATTAAAAGTATTTCAGGATATTATCAGCTTAAGGCAAATCATATTTAAAACTCCTAAAATCACTACAGTCTTACCTTATTTTACTGCACTTTGTTTTAATGTGCTTTGCAAATATTGGGTGTTTTTACAAACTGAACTTTAGTGACAACCTTGTGTTGAACAATTCTGTCTGTGCCATTTTTCCAGAAGCATGTGCTCAATTCATGTATCTGTGTCAGATTTTAACTAAGGGGAGGGTATTGTGGGTACATGGTCATTGGGTTAGGCAGGTAAGGCTCAGCTCTCACTAAAACAAGAGAGAAAGAGCCAAAGGCTGCCTTGGGGAACCTGCTTTGGGGTACAGCAGACCAGGACATTGATTCACAACTCCCAGGAGAGTGAAGGAGAGAGAGATGACAAAGCCAAAACAACAAACCATTAGTTATTACACCACCTGGCCACTGGGAAGGGCTCCCCTCCCCCACCCCCAAGATATTAAGAGAGGGTAAAACACTTGGTGAATTGCATCAAACTGAGGAAAGCAGACCTTTTCTTCCCTGCCAGCTGCTTTGGATATATATAGCATGGGAAGGTGCTCTGAGCCATCTAGGACAGTACTGGAAAGATAAAGAAGCCAAATGAGAACGATGAGTTGCTTACCCCTGTGGCTGGAAGTGGCACATACACTTGCCCTCAGGACAAATAGTTTAGGTGGAACTCTGGCTCCTTACTCCGAAAGGAGATTAGTGGTGGACTCCCTGGGAGGAAGAGGGGACTGGGAGGGTGGTTTTATGAGGTGAGTTTGGCCAGGTGAGCCCACTTTGAATCTCAGAAGGGCCCTGATTTCTCAGGGAGAGGATAGAGGGATCTTCTCAGGCAGACTGTCATACCCAGCCATCTGGATAAAGAGAAGAATTAAATTAGAGAGGAGACAGGAACAGACAAGCACTTAAAAATCAGGACTCTGGCAAACTGCCAGGAATCTAACCTGTCCCATATTTGATTCCTGGGTCTACTTAGAGAAGTGATCCACATCAGGTATCTAGCTGAAATTTTATGACAGGGAATACACAGACATTCATTTTGTATTATCTTCTCTTGGATCTCTTATTTAAAAACAAAAATTTCCTTTTAAAAATTTTCCCTCTTTTAGTTACAAAACCCAGGTCAAACCTTGCAGAGGGCAGGCTGCATGGTGACTGATGAACACCGGAAACCTAATAAAATCTGTAGATGTCTAAGAAGGAAGGCTGTTTTTCCATGTATATTTTGTGTGTTTTTTGTTCTTTTTTTCTTCTTTCTCCTTTTTTAAATTAGTTTCTGCTGTCCTGGTTATTGTTTGTTCTTTTCTCATACCTTTGTGTCCCTGTTTATTTATTTAGTTAGTTAGTTGTCAATTTTCTCTACCTACACTATTTCTTTTCTCCCCTTCATCTTTCTATCTTGTTTTCTATTGTTCTTTCATCCTACCTCTTTATGTTTGGTCTTCAATTTTTTTGTTTTTATTTATTTCTTTTTCCTTTCTCCCTCTCTTTTCTTTCTTTTCTACTGTTTGTTTCTTTCTTCTCTTTTTTCTTTTCCTCTCTTCTCATCATTCTGGCTTTTTAATTCATTCTATATATTTTTCCCTATTCTGTTTTTCACTTCATTTTTTCTAGTCCCCCTTTTTATTCTTATTCCTCTGTACTCCTTACTTGTGTTAATTATCCATTTGCCTAGTTCTTGTATGGTTCCTCTTCTACCTTCTATTATTATTATTACTATTATTCTATATCTCTTCTTATCGATTTCATTTTCTCTGTTATAATTTTTTTTCAAGGAACAAAGACAACATCAAAGAAATAGAATAAGAAGAATGAAGTATCTATGTGAAACTTTCCCAAACATACACAAAAAAACAACAAAATAAAACTCTAGACTAGAAAGACTACTTAACTGACTAAAACTATCAAGATAAAAAGATGCCTAGACACCAATAAAAAATTAAAAGTCATACTTAGAAAAAGGAACGCATAACCCAGTCCAACAAACAAACTGAAAACCAGGAGGAGATGAAGAACATGGAACAACTAATCAGAGATGCCAAAACAAATATCATGAATCAACTTAATGAAGTGAATGAAGAGATTAAGGATGTTAAGAAGACACTGGGAGAACATATTGAAGAAATTTTAAATATGCATAAAAAATTAATGGATATCATGGTGATGAATGGCACTATCTAAGAAATAAAAAATACATTGGAGTACATAATAGCAGATCTGAACAGGCAGAGGAAAGAATCAGTGACATATAACACAGTACATCTGAAATCAAACAGATACTAGAATACATAGATAAAAAGTTAGAAAAAAACCCAGCAAGGAATTGAGGATTTGAATGACAACATTAAATTCACAAACATATCCATTATAAGTATCCCAGAAGGAGTAGAGAAGGTAAAGGCGACAGAAAGTGTGCTGGGGGAAATAATGCCTAAAAATTTCCCAACCTTATAGACGGACATGGATGTACATGTCCAAGAAGTACAGATCACCAAAAACAGTATAAATCCTAACAGGACTACTCCAAGACATATACTTGTCAAATTTTCCAATGCTCAAGACAAAGAGAATATACTGAAAGCAGCAAGAGAAAAGAGATAAAATGATTAAGATTAAGATTAAGTGCTGATTTCTCACCTGAAACCATGGAGGCAAGAAGGCAGTGGCATGACATAGTTAAGGTGCTAAAAGAAAAACTTCCAGCCAAGAACTCTCTGTCCAGCAAAGCTAGCATTCAAAAATGAGGGAGAGTTCAAATATTCACAGATAAACAGAAATTAAGAGAGTATGCCAATAAGAAACCTGCCCTTCCAGGAATACTAAAGGGAGTCCTGCAGGTTGAAAAGGAAAAAACAAGAGAAGGAGAGATGAAGGAGAATGTAAGAACAACTAAAAAGATAAAGAGAGAAATAAAAACTACATATGACATACATAAACCTAAAGAAAATGTGGCTAATGTAAGTAATTCCTTGACAGTAATAACATTGAATGTTAATGGATGAAACTAACCAGTCAAGAGACACAGATTGCAGAATGGATAAGGAAATATGACCCATCTAAATGCTGTCAACAAGAAATACACCTTAGGCACAGGGATGCTAGGATGCTGAAAATGAGTGGGTTGAAGAAAATTTTATATGCATAAAATAACCAAATAAAGGGTGGGAGTAACTATACTAATATCAGGCAAAGTAGACTTTAATGCAAAACTATTGTAGGAGACAAAGAAGAATCCTATATATTCATAAAAGGGGTAATCTATCAAGAAGAAAGAACAATCATAAATATTTATACACCTAAACAGGGTGCCTCAAAATACATGAGGTTATATAAGCAGCCAATGGGCTGCTGATGAAAAGTACCGGAAATCTACTGGGTTTTGTAAATGGTATTTATTTGGGGTAGAAGCTTATAGTTACCAGGCCATAAAGTGTAAGTTGCTTCCCTCACTAAAGTCTGTTGTCACATGTTGGAGCAAGATGGCTGCTGACATCTGCAAGGGATCAGGCTTCCCTCTTTGTCTTTAGGATCCATGGTCCCAATTCATCCAATATCAGCTCTATGCTATGATAAGTCTCATCTCTTGGGGCTAGTTTCTTTCCAGGCTCACCTGCTCTACTCACTCCAAAAGGCCAGCTATAGACTATCAGGCTAATGGCTTGTCTCTCTTCCCAGGATCTCTACCATGTTTAATGGAGCCTTCTCTCCTTCCTCATGTATCTGTTTCTCTGTGTTTACTTCCCGGAGTTCCAGATTTAAAATTCCAACTGTCTACTCTGACTTGTTGTTTTCTATCTGAGTTCTTACCCACCAAGGCAGTGCAGACTCAACGTCTTATTTATGTGGCCCAATCAAAGCCTTAGTCATAATTTAATCAAGTAAAATTGAAACCTCTGAATTCAACAACACAAAGGTACCACTAAACCAGAGGAACAGACCCATTTATGAACATAATCAGTATTTTTTTTTTTTTGGAATTCAGTAATAATATCAAACTGCCACAGAGGCAAACATTGGAAAAACAAAGTGGAGAAATAGA
Source organism: Cabassous unicinctus (assembly GCA_029593785.1). NCBI lineage: Eukaryota > Metazoa > Chordata > Mammalia > Cingulata > Chlamyphoridae > Cabassous > Cabassous unicinctus. The sequence continues at coordinate 9,454 of JAQZBX010044019.1, forward strand.
TGCCTCTACAATTATACTGGGGGACTTTAATACACCATTATCACCATTAAACAGAACATCTAGACAAAGAATCAATAAAGAAACAAAGACTTTGAATAATACATTAGAGGATCTGAATCTAATAGACATATACTAAACTTTACACCCAAATACAGTGGGAAATGCATTTTTCTCGAGTACACATGGATCATTCTCCAGGATAGACCACATACTAGGCCACAGAACAACTCTCATTGAATTCAGAAAGATTGAAATTATACAAAGTAATTTATCTGACCACAATGGAATGAAGCTGGAAATCAACAAGAGGCAGAGAACCAGATTAGGCATAAAAGATATGAAAGTTAAACAACACACTCATAGACAAACAGTGGGTCAAGGAGTAAATTGCAAAAGAAAGCAATAACTATCTTGAAACGAAGGAAAATGACAGTACAAACGATTGAAAATGACAACACAAACTTATGGGATACAGCAAAAGCTGTACTGAGAGGGAAATTCATACTTATAAATGCCTATATTAAACATAAGAAGGAGCTAAAATCAAAGATTTAACTGCACACCTGGAGGAATAAGAAAAAGAACAAAAAACTAACCGCAAAAGAAGTAGAAAGAAGGAAATAACAAAGAATAGAGTAGAGCTAAATCAAATTGAATATGAGAAAGGACTAGAAAAAATAAACAAAACCAAAACCTGGTTCTTTGAGAAGATTAATAAAATTGGCAAACCCATGGCTCCACTAATAAAGAGAAAGACAGAAGATTCAAATACATAAAATAAGAAACAAGGAAGGGGATATCAACATTGACCCCACAGAAATAAAGAGGCTCATAAGAGGATACTTTGAAATTGTATGCCAACAAGATGGATAATTTGAAGGAAATGGACAAATCCTAGAAACACAAAAGTAGCCTACATTGATGAAAGAAGAAATTGATAAAATCAACAGACCAATCACAAGTAACAGGGTAGAATTAGCTGTCAAAAACCTCCCAACTAAGAGAAGCCCACAATTAGAAGGCTTTATAAGTGAATTGTATGAATCATTCCGGAAAGAACTAACACCAATCCTGCTTAAACTCTTCCGAAGAATAAAAGTGGAGGTAACGTTGCCTAACTCATTCTATGATGCCAACATCAACCTAATACCAAATCCAAAGAAGGTCACCACAAGAAAGGAAAACTATAGACCAATCTCTCTAATGAACATACATGCTAAAATCATCAACAAAATACTTGCTAATCATATTCACCAAAACATCAAACGAATTATACACCATGACCAAGTGTGTTTCAACCCTGATATGCAATGATGGTTCAACATAAGAAAATCAATGTAATACACCACATAAACAAATCAAAAGAAAAAAATCACATGATCATCTATATAGATACAGAAAAAGCATTCATCAAAATACAGCACCATTTCTTGATAAAAACACTTCAAAAGATAAGAATAGAAGGAAACTTCCTCAACATGGTAAAGAGTATATATGAAAACCCCCAACTGACATAATATTCAATGTTGAAATCCTAAAAAAAAAATCCCTCTAAGACTGGGAACAAGACAAAAATGCCCACTTTCATGACTCTTACTTAAAATTGTGTTAGAAATACTTGATCGAGCACTTACACAAGAGAAAGATATAAAAGTCATCCAAATTTGAAAGGAAGGAGTAAAAATGTCACTATTTGCAGATGACATGATCCTATAGATAGAAAGTCCTGAGAAATCTACAACAAAGCTTCTAGAGCTTGTACATGAGTCCAGTAAAGTGGCAGCTCATAAGATCAATGTGCAAAAATCTGTAGTATTTCTGTACACCAATAATGAGCAATCTGAAGAAGACAAGAAGAAAAAAATACCACTTACAATAGCAACTAAAAGAATCAAATACCTAGGAATAAATTTAACTAAAGATGTAAATGACCTATTTGCAGAAAACTACACAACATTGTTAAAGGAAATCAAAGTAGACTTCAATAAATGGAAGAATATTCCCTGCTCATGAATAGAAAGACTAAACATTGTTAACATGTCTATCCTACACAAACTGATTTACAGATTTAATGCAATCCAAATAAAAATCACCACAGCATTTTTTACTGAATTGGAAAAGCTAACTACAAAATTTATTTGGAAGGCAAGGGGCCCAGAATAGTCAAAGGTATATTGAAAAAGAAAAATGAAATTGTATGAATCACACTACCTGATTTGAAAACATACTACGAGGCTACAGTAGTCAAAACTGCTTGGTATTGGCACAAGGATAGTCATACTGACCAATGGAACTGAATTGAGATTTCTGAAATAGATCCCCACATATACAGTCACCTTATATTCTACAAGGCCACCAACCCCACTGAAGTGGGAGAGGATGACCTCTTCAACAAATGGTGTCTGGGGAATTGGACATGCATATCCAAAAGGATGAGAGAGGAATACCACATCACACTTTATACAAAAATTAACTCAAGATGGATCAAAGATATAAATGTAAGAGCTAAGACTATAAAGCTCCTAGAAGCTAATGTAGGTAAGCAGCTACAGGATCTTGTATTAGAAAATGGCTTCATGAACTTTACACTCAAATCACGAGCAATGAAAAAAAAATAGATAAATGGGACCTCCTCCAAATTAAAAACCTTTGCACCTCAAAGGGGATTGTCAACAAAATGAAAAAAAATGCCTACTCAATGGGAGAAAATATTTGGCCACCATATATCTGATAGGGGCCTAATATCTAGCATATATAATGAAATCCTACACCTCAAAAATAAAAAGACAACCAATTTAAAAAGTGGGTATTGATTTGAATAGACACTTTCCCAAAGAAGAAATACAAATGACTAAAAAGCACATGGAAAGTTATTCAAAGTCACTAGCTATTAGGGAAATGCAAATCAAAATTACAATGAAATATCATCTTGCATCCATTAGACTGGTGGCTATTTAAAAAAAGCCAGAGGTCTACAAGTTTTGGGGAGGATGTGTAGGAAAGGGAACATTTATTCACTGCTGGTGGGAATATAGAATGTTGCAGCCATTCTAGAGGACACTTTGGCGTTCCTCAGAAAGCTAACTATAGAACTGCCATATGATCCAGCAATCCCTCTGCTGAATATATATCCAGAAGAATTGAAAACAGTGACATGAACAAATATATGCACCCCAATATTCATAAAAGCATTATTCACTATTCTTGAAACTTGGGAACAACCCAAATATCCATCAACAGATGAATGGATATACAAATTGTGATACATACATACAATGGGATATTACTCAACTCTAAGAAGGAATGCAGTATTAACACATGGGATAACGTGGTTTATCTTGAAGACCTTATGTTGAGTGAAGCAAGGCAGGCACTGAAGGGTAAATATTACATGACCTTACTGAAATGAGTTAAGCACATTGAGTAGGCTCACAGAGCTAGAGTCTGGAAGATAGGTTCACAGGAGACAGAAAGGGAAAAGAAGAATGTGAGTCAATGCCCATATATCCAAATTCTATGATACAGTTCAAGGGTGTAGTTGTGCAGTGGATGGGTATAAAACTGGTGCAGTAATGCTCTAGAGCTGGCCGGTGCTGGTCTGTGAGTGGGGTAGGGTGGCAAGGGTAGGTTAGACTGTCCATGGAACTGGGGGAAGAGTTGGGGAAGGAAGCAGGTGAACCTTGGGGATTTGCAGATATGTGGTTGAAACCACAAGTCTGAGAATGTTCTTTTGGCAAATATGGCAGTAGAGGGTTATGAGTTTAAGGTGTTGGATGTGGGGTGCATGCAGGATGAGGCATAACTGGGGCAAGCTTCTAGGGAGTATGTCGCATTTTTCTTGTCATAGTGTGTTGTATCAGGTGGTGGAGACTCACATAATGAGAAGGAAGATATTAGACTCCCACCCTGGGGAGTTCTACTGTGATCTCAAATAGAGGGATGGGAGTCTCTTGAAAGAACACACAGTGCCTAATAGGGGAGGACAGGCCAATATGTAAATAGCTATGAATCTGGTCCTTCAATGAGTTAATCTTGGTGGTTACCGTGGGTTCCAAGGGGAGAGGGAGGGAGGAATAGAATAAATGGAACATGGGACATTTTTGGGGTGATTGAATTGTTCTACATGATCTTGCATGGATGGATACAGACCACCTCAAACCTTCATCAAAATCCAGAAATGTACCATCCAAAATGTTAACTACAATGTAAATCATTGACCATGGTTAGTAGAAATATTTGAATATTTGTACATCAATTGTAACAAATATACCATCCATATGTAAAATGTTATTAATAGAAGAAAGGGGAAAAGGGAGAGGACATTCTATATATGGGAATCAGCTATATTCTGTATGTGATTTTTCTGTAACCTAAAGCTTCTTTGAAGACAAAATGAAAAAATAAGACACTGGGTGAATAAAGGGAAGCAAATGTCACTGTACATACAGGACAACAAATCCTACAGTGATGAAAGACATAATGGTAACAAATTTTTAATTTAATATGTTCTAGTTTTTTATCATTTCATACTTAAATTTATTTTTTGTATTTTATTTGTCATTTTAATACCATCATGATCGTATCATTTTCCTATTAATTGTATTCAATATTTTGCTGGGTTTAATTTTGAAGAAGTTTTGGACCACAGAAGGGTTACAACTTTGGCTGAGGAAAATCATTGGTGCTGGGATTCAGAGATGGGGGTGCATGAGAGGAGGTTCATCTGGGGCATACTTCTAAGGCATATGAATGCATTCAAGGGTTCATGGGACATTGTCACAGTGGGTTGAGCTCAACACAATAACCAAAGAAATATCAAATTCATCCTGGAGAGCTCTACTACATTCTATAATGGGACAGCATGAATCCCCTGAGTAGAGGACAGTGACTAGTGAAGGATGATGGACCATTGATGAACCCTTGATTGTGATGACTGAACTTGTGAACCTTTAATTTTGAAATTAAAACTTAACATACTATTATAGGGTACCTAAGCATTAGCTCCTGAGAGCCTCCTTGTTGTTCAAATGTGGCTTCTCTCTAAGCCAAAACTCAGCATATGGGTGCATTAATTTTTCCCCAGGACAGTACATGATTCCCAGGGATGATCCTCTCTGCACCAAGAGATTACAACCAAGCACCAACCAGCACTGCAACTGGAAAAAGACCTTGACCAAAAGGGGGAAAGTGTAAAGACAAATGAATTTATATGGCTAAGAGACTTCAAAGTGAGTCAGGAGGTCATTTCAGAGGTTACGCTTATGCACATCTCAGCAAGAACTCATTGACTGCCAAAGTAAATACTATGTAAAATAGCTGGGCTCCTGAGGGCTCTGGAGACATCCAAACACTATACACAGGGCATATAGCTCAGGAGTTTGGCACCCTACCAGTGAGTCCTACTTTGGAATTTATGCTCCCCTGTGTGATAGAGTGGGACTCAGTTGTGTTTTCTCTACACATGTCTCTGCTGCTCCTCTTCTTGAACCTATAGTTATTACTAGAGTTGATAGTTGTATGTCCAAGAGACTTAAATCTTTGAGCTGTCCATGTACCAGTTGGTCCTTGAATCTCAACAGACTTGCAACACTTACTCTGCAGTTCATTGGCTCACTCAGAGCAACTAACAAGGAGATGAATACTGATAATGACCATCTCAAGGCACAGAGAGAGTCCTCAACTGAAAGCAAGAAAGACCCATCCATCTGACCAAGGTTATCTAAGCCCCCTCTTAATTAGAGGTGGAGTGGGCATCGCCATCACATAATCCTCAGGATTGGGGAATGGATGATGGATTAGAAAAGACTTATGGTTTTCCACTGGAGAATTTTTGTGATGCTAGCAAAGGAAGAACTTCTATAATGGATGTGAGGCATTGGTTCGCTGGAGGTCTGCTGGGAGGGAGAGGGAAAAATAAGTGTAATTTGGGGATATTTTTGTGACTTTGGAATTATCCTGAATGACATTGCAATGACAAATACAGGCCATTGTATACCATGTAATAACTTGCAAAAATGTGCGGGAGAGAATGTAAGCTACAATGTAAACTATAATCATGCCTTAGTGGCAATGCTCCAAGATGTGTTCATCAATTGTGACAAATGTACCAGACTAATGAAGGATGTTGTTGATGTAGGAAAATGTTGGAGGGCCAGGGAGAGGGTCATATGGGAATCCCATATATTTTTTGTGTAATATTTATGTAATCTAAGTTTCTTTAAAAAAAATTGAAAAATATATTTAAAAAACTTAACTAATGTATGTACATTGTTTTTTATTTTTTATTTATTTATTTTTTAAGATTTATTTATTTATTTATTTATCCCCCCCTTGCTGCTTGTGTTTGCTGTGTCCATTTGCTGTGTGTTTTTTCTGTGTCTGCTTATCTCCCGCTTGCTGTGAGGTCTTGCTGCATCAGCCCACCGCGCGGCGTGGGCCGGCATGCCCTCAAAAGGAGGCCCCGGGAAGCGAACCCGCGGCCTCCCATATGGTAAACAGGAGCTCTATGGATTGAGCCACACCCACTTCCTGCTGTGAGGTCTTGCTGCATCAGCCCACCGCACCGCTTCCCTGTACATTGTTTTTTAGACATAATTCTATTGCACATTTAATACATTACAGTATAGTGTACACATAAGTTTTATATGCACTAAGAAACCAAAAAAATTCAGATTCACTTTATTGTGATCATTTCACGTCAATAGTCTGGAACCAAAACCAAAATATTTTTTATTATGCCTGTAACATGAACATCAGGTTTGAAGGTGGAGTTTTTTTTTGTTTGCTTATTTTTACATTGTGTTAAATAATGAATAATATTTAGCTGAGAAATATACAAAACAAACAGAGAACAACAATAAAAGTGCAGATTCTATTGCAAGTTTTGCCTGTGCCAGTAGCTGTGATTTTAGACAAATCCAACAAAACTCTTGTCATCACAATTTCATAAATAACATTGATTTTGGAAGACATGAATCTGGAAAGAATAAATCTTGTATCATTCTCCAATTTCCAAACTGATGAATATACCAATTAAAAGTATGAGGAAATTGTGACCAAGTGTCAGGACCACTATCTCAATATGTTTCTCACTGTGCGCCCTTTTACCCAAATTCCATTAACATTTCATGGTAAAACTCTCATAAGATTCACCATTATTAAACATAACCAAAATAAATAAAGTCTGTTAAGCAAACTATGATATAAGGAATTTTATTCTTAATTTTAAAATAGATCCAATCTTAGAGATAGTATAAGGGATGAAAATATATATTATAATCGATGAAATATAACGTGGATTCAGTTCTGTGAGGAAAAAAGATGAGCTATTGAGGTTATATTTTGCTATACATTTTTAAGTGAATTTTCATAGCTCACCCAACATATGAATGCTTTTCAATTCATGATTATTTGAGACTTACACAAAGATGGAAAGCCAGTATAGGAAGGAAGAAAAATCAGAAAACAACAATATAACATTTGGAGACCCAGGCCAGGATGCAGAAAATAATATATGGACTCAAACAAGGGCCATGTTCTTACTCCTAGTATGAAGAGCATTACAATTGTCTCAAATGTTTCAGCTGAAGATAATAAAACTTCAAGTTCTAGTTCAATAACTCTTAGTAACATGCCTGCTTGGGTAGACACAGAAATGGGGGAGGGGAATAAAAAGGTGAAAGAAATAAATTGTGATCTCTAGGAACTAACACTGTTTGGGAGAGACAGTCACATACTATAAAAACAGATAAGTACAACACACTGTGGTCTGAGAGATAAGTGAAGAATGGATGATGAGCACAAATTTTGACTGTCAAAGAATATGAACTTAGTCTGTAGGAGTCAGTGCGCACATTCAGAAGGTTTTGTTAGTTTTAATTTGCTCCTTACAAACAGTAGCATTTATTATTTCTGTGTATTTGTTTCCAGTCATTTTTCTTCAAGATACACATATTTTCAAAATTGCAGTCATGGTATAGATACCATTTCATTCCTCCTTTTTTCACTGAATTTTAGACAATTTTTTTCATGTTGTTAATCATTATAATTATATTTCTATTTATATCTCAGCATTTTTGATGGATAAATTCACTTCGTTGATGAGACACTCACAAACATGTAGATATGTAGAATTGGGAATTGAATTATGTTCCCACAAGAGATATGTTCAAATCTTAATCTGCATCCAGTGGCTGTGTATCCATTTTTATGTATCTATGAACATCTTGAAGTACATCAGTGTATGGACTTATATGTGAAAAATTTTTCAAAGTTCTTATTTAGGTATGGGCAAACTTTATAAAGGTGGACCTTAATCCCTATGACTGAAAGCCTTATAAATAGAAAAATTTCAGACCTGAGATGTCAGAAGAGACCAGGAGGAGCCAGAGGGACCTCTCCATGTGGTGGACGATTGCCTTCACTAGGACACTATAGACTACAGGAAAAAGCTTGGCTTGTTGACATCATGTTGCACATCCAGTCTTCAAAACTATGTAATGTAGTTTGCTTGCTGCTAAAACAAAATTGGTTCATGGTTTTGAGGTTAAGGAAAGTCCAACATCAATGCATTATCAAGGTAATGCTTTCTCCTTAAAGACTCAGCCCTTCTGGGGCTTTTCTGTCACATGACAAATGTCATGGAGGTGTTTCATCTTTCCCTTTAGGGTTCTGTTGAACACCAGATTCAGGCTACTCCCCTTGGTGTTCTCTCTCTGCAAGAGAATTTCATTATGCTTATATAGGACTCCAGAAATCCATATTAAAGCCCAAACAGAAATCAGTTGTGCCAACCGTAACTGAAGTATCATATTGAAGATATTTATTTTATAGTGGGTCCATATTCATCAGAATATGGACCAAAACTAAGGACTTGCCCAAACTCCGGCACACAATTCATTCTACCACATTGTGAGACAACAAATGCTTGCAGATTAGTACAAATAGTGTGTAGCATTTATCAAAAAAGCCCCCCAAAAAACTAATATGATATACATATACAGAGACAGAGATTGATATTTATGAGCTGTATTTTTACAGAAAAGAAGAGAAGAATTAGGCTAGTAAGAAGCACTTGGATGCCATTATTAAGAACTTGAACATGCACCTATGTGACTGTGTTACACGCATTTGCACACCAGGGAATGATTTTCTCATGAGAGCTTGAACTTAGTTATATTCATTTAGTTTATACTTATTTAATTATTTTTGGAATAAGCAATGCATTCACATGGTTCACTTTCTCTCCCTTTCTCGCAGTCATACACAAAATTCCTAGTATATCCTTCCAGAAATGTTTATGCATGTTCAAACAAGAAAATAAATGTAAGTTAATTTCTATTTGAAATAGATATTTTAGTAGCTATGTGATTGGCAGATATAAGAGGACAAGTCTATGAGTAGGAAGACCAATTTGGAGGTTAGTGAAGGGTATAAGTATGAAATAATTAAAATATGATCTAAGGATGTATCAGTGGTAAGAGATAAAACAGAAACAAGAATTTGGTGGAAATATGGGTTGTTAAATGAACGGAGAATTCTCGATGACTTAGTGAAAACTATACAATAATCCAAAGCAAAGATGAGGTACTGCTATGATTAATAGATATTATGTATGCTTATCAGGGATCTGGGATTTTGACAAAAACTTTAGAAACCCTAATAATATTGGTTCTAGCCCAAGGTGTAGCTTCTTCTGGGGACACTGCGAAAACAACCCCCAATATCTGTTGTCCTATCCTCAATGTATATGAAGAGATACGTTGCATCTAACAGCCTTGGCAGATGATAACCACATAGCAGAGGGACGTGAAGGCAGAATCTTCCCGCCTCAGCAGAGATAAGGATCAGGAAGATGCTTAAAATTATTTCAGTTAACTAAAAAGTTAACTTCTGCTATGATTCCTTATTATAAAATAAAGTTTGGAGTTTATGCAAAGATTACAGAGCACAGGCAGAAGACTTTTAAACTTTTAGCTAAGTTTCATCTAAATTGTTTCTAAATAGGATATTGTTTTCCTTCAAGGTTTCCAAAGAACTGGAAATACAGCAGTAAACAGAAATTAATATCAATTGCTTGTGTTGAGGTGTCTGGAGAATAAAGCAGTAGAATTTCTCCAGAGTCCTGGTGCCACAGTAAGTGGAAGTAGATATAAGAGTCTTAGGATGTTGCACAAAGATGTCCTCCAGAGCCAGGAATTGGGCTGCCTTTTGCTTGCAGAACATGAGAAAATAGATATATACTTTTAAATGTAAGGTATGTAGACAATGTTTTAGTTCAAGCAGTTCTTCCTGGGAAAAATCATTTTGGGGAAATTTCCAGCCACTGCAATAATTAAATATCTGGATAATTGGGGTAGCAGAAGCAGACTCTACTGAGCTTTGCTTAGATGATCCAGAATTTTTAGTTCTTCAAACACAGTGTCCTGAACAAATGTTTCCCGGTAGTTGGAGAAATAGAATGGCAGAGACCTGACAGTTTTCTGTCTCCCTGCTCCTGTGAATTTTTGGAAGAGTTTTAAAAGCTTGAAGATATAGGTATTTAAATAAAATTCAATTAAAAGGAATGAAACGAGTCCTCAGAAAAACAAAATAAATAGAACTTGCTCTAAATTAGATGTTAGAGCATGGAAAAAAAATGTTGCCTCATTAGGGCAAAAAGAAAAAAAAAAGTAAAGAAGTTATAAGGAAGATTTAATTATCACATTTCCTGGATTGAAAGAAAATATAGTTTAAAAACCTGTATAATGGCATCATTTGGGGAAAAAAAGATACTATGATATTAAATATGCATGTTAGTTGTAAGTTGAATTCAGATAGCAGAAACCTTAAATAAATCAGAATCAAGGAAATAAGGGAGTCTTTCTTAACTAGGAGTTGTTATGAGTACCATCCCCAACTCAAGGGTTTAATTCACAATATCTGGAGGCATGTTTGACTGTCAGGATGAGTGACTGGCAGCTACTGGGGCTTAGTGGGCACAGTCCTAGGACTCTGATAAAACATGGCACAATGCAAGGATGACTCCCCACAACAAAGAGTTTTCCAATGCAAAATATCAGTAGTGCTGAGGTTGAGAAACCCAGAAAAGTGCACTAAGAAGGAATTTCAAAATAGTGAAGATTGTCTGGAAAAGTCTGTCTTCTGATTGCCTTTAAATCTTTGGATAAAAGAGCAGATAGGACTATTAAGAGCCTTCATCTTCACATGAGACCTAAGGCTTTCAGTGTTGGAACATCTGGAGCCTGTCTCTTGGGTTGCAAACCCGAGATGACCTACCAAAAGTGATAGCATAGTAAGAGATCTTCATTCTAGGGTTCTGACTAAGGTGATTACTGATATGTGGAATTTACAGAACTAAAATGAGAAATGTCCCCATTTTTTTAGCTGGTAATGCTGAGAATCTCATTGGTTCTGGGCACAGGATAGGCAGAATTAGAAGAAAAAGCAAAACAAAACAAGATGCCCAATTTAATTTGAACTTCAGAAAAATAATGAAATCATTTTTAATATGAGTATGTGCCAGCTAATTTGTGGGATATGCTCATACCAAAATAAAATCATTATTTCTCTCTATTTTATCTGTGAAATTTAGCTAGACACCAAATTGAGAAATCTCACCATGCTTTCTGTATTAAGAACTCCTTTATCATGAATTCAAGTGTGGTGACACCTTAAGATTCTCATCCATCTTCTTAACAAGTAATACAGGTTCACATGCATATTCTAGATCCCTTGAAGGGAGAGAAGCTTGAGGGGCCTAGGAAAACTATATAATTTTTTCAATGTTTAGTACTTTTTTCCATACTTAATTCTGAATTCGGACATTTGTCTTAATTCCATTCTCCTGTGCTTCATTTTGACAAAGCTCTTTCAAGACTCTCTTTGACACTAAACACTTTCATTGGACTAATTTCCATAAAATTATTTTCTAAAGCTTGTCTTATAATTGTTAAAAAGAATTAGCAAAAGGAAGCATTTGAAAATGTGAAATGTGCAAACTAACTTCTCACTCTATATTGAATCTTGC
>JAQZBX010044020.1:0-21489 GCA_029593785.1 Cabassous unicinctus
GTTTTTGTGTCCATTCACTGGGAAATTCTCTGTGTCCATTTCCTGCCCCCTCTTCTCATCCTTCTCCTGTCTTCACAAGGATTCGATCCTGGGAACCTCTGATGTGGGAGAGAGGTGTTCTGCCACCTGCGCCACCTTAGTTCCTGGCTTTTCGGCACATTTCGTCTTGGCTCTCCCTTGTGTCACTCTCCTGATACACCATCATCTTGCTGTGTGCGGTGCACCCATGTACGGGGCCTGACGGTGCACTTGCTTTTGGGGCCTGATGGCATGCCCGTGCGTCTTCTATATTTTTCTTTATTTTACTGGGAGGTCCTGGGGATCGAACCCAGGTCCCTCCATATGGGAGATGGACACCCAACCAATTGAGCCACATCTGCCCCCAATAAATTGTTTAAAAAAAAAAAATGGTGCATGCTGAATGAAAGGAATGTGTCCATGAGGTGGAGAAGTAATTTGTGTTAAGAAAACAAAGCAAAACAGCAGAGAGATCTACTCATGGAAATCAGAAGGCCTGAGAGTGGAGCTAGATCAGCAGACCATTGGATGTGGATATTGATAAAGTTGCATAGATGTGAGGTCCTTAAAAGTGCAACAAAGCTGTCTGTACCTCCAGATAAAGTGGCTGTTGTCTTTCTCGCCCACGTCAGAAAGTCGCTCAGAGGTAAGATGTGGTAGTAACAGGCCCTCACGTCAACTCTCCAGATACCTGATCTGGCTGAAGCTGGGGCAGCTTGGCACGTTTTGGTCTTGCTTTACTAACAATCTCATCTCTCAGTGGATAAAGGAAGTAGCGAAGGCATTTCCACTCTGGACCTAATTATGAGCTGTGGATTGATTGGTGAAGTGGAAGTAACAAGAATCTTAGGATAAGCCCAGATGGGATATGCTCCTTTTGGGGTGATCGTGGGCTTACAGAGTTTGTGAGAGGCAGTGAGAAGAAAAGAGAAATACAGACAGGAGTATACACTAGACTTTGGAAAGAAAGATTTAAAAAAAAAATTCAGAGAATATCCTTCTTTAGCTCTTATCAATGGATCATGCAAAACTCTGTAGACTGTTACTCCTACTTTCCCCTCTGCGCTCCCTTTCCTGTTTCTTCCCTTCCTTCTTCCCTCCCTTTTTCTCCCTCCCTCCTCTTCCTTCCTTCACAATGGGCTTCTTTCTAACTGTTAAGTGAGTCCTTGAGGATGTTAAATTTCACCATTTAGTGTTGAAATTCCCGGTGGAGTTAGTGGAAGACTGGAATTCGGTCTTCAGCAGGAGGTCAGGCAGCCTCTCAGAGCTCCTCCTGTGCCTGGCTGGGTGCTTCCACTGTATTACTTACTGCATAAGCAGGGTTGTGCTTTTCACATACTGCTACCCAAACTTATTAAGCATAAATGATAGCTTGTTTCATCTCACCGTTATTAATTTAGAGTTTTAGACATTGTCCGATTAACTTACTGTTTTGTTAGCTCTATTGCGGGAAATGGAAATATTTGCATCACTAGTATTCCCATTACTAGTTTGCCAAAAACTGTATCTTAAGATGTATATTACTGTGGGTTCCAGTTTGTAACAGCCATCTGCTATGGTTAAAGCAGAGGTACACATTATCTTCATCACCCCCCAAATAGTGTACAGTACATTTTAGTGTTAACACTGGAGTCAGAATGACTGGTTTGAATCGTGGTCCCGCTTATGATGTTTAAGCATCACTTTCTTTATCTACAAAATGGGGATAATAGGACCTATCTTTGTGAGGATTAAAGGACATCATGCATGTTCATTGTTTAGCACAATGCTCAGTAAATAATAACTAATAATGACTAATACTTAAAGAGTGCTTGCAATTTGCTAGGCACTACATTAAGTGCTTTATATACATCGAGTCATCAATCTGCCCAGGGCGCTACTTTTATCCCCATTTTACCCATGAGAAAAACCTGAAGCACAGGGTGATTAAGTACCACTGAAGACCACTCTACTGCCTCTGCTATTGGGAATAAACTCTTCTTTCCACAGGGTCAGTGCAATGAGATGAAGGCCAAGCGAATGGTTTCTATTTTTTGCAAACTGTTTTTCTCCCAACTGCCCTGTGGCTCTTAGCCCAAGATCCCCATCACTTATAGCTCAGCGTTTACTCAGCCCTTCCTCAAAAAATGACTGAGTCAAGGTTATCCCCTCATTGACCTTTTCAATCTTCAGTCTTACCTGATGATGCTAATTAAGCATTGTCCTGCCTGGGGAACAGCATTTATTTATTTTATTTTTTAGTTTTTTATTTTTTAAAGATTTATTTATTTTATTTATTTATCCCCCCCTTGCTGCTTGTGCTGCTGTGTCCATTCGCTGCGTGTCTTCTCTGTGTCTGCTTATCTCCCCCTTGCTGTGAGGTCTTGCCGCATCAGCCCACGGCGCCACGCGAGCCGGCCGGCCCTCACAAGGAGGCGCCGGGAAGCGAACCCAGGGCCTCTCATATGGTAAACGGGTGCTCTATCCATTGCACCACACCCGCTTCCCGGGAACAACATTTAGAACTAAGTCTTCTTAGATGCCATTTTAATCCAAAAGCTCTTTAAGGTGAAAAACTTGTTAAGATTTCTTCAGTTTAGGCCTCCTCTAGGAATAGTGCCCTCCAGGTGAGTGTTTTGAAAACGTTGTTTTCCAATGAGTTTCTAAAATTCCGTGGAGCTCAGTAATCAAAGAATTTTAGCCTTGAAGTGAATCTTAGTAAAGGGCTACAAGAGAGGCGTGATGTGATGTTGCCTTTCGGAGCTTACCAGACAGTCAGGAGAAGATTCCAGCCTAGAAACCAGGACTCCCAGCATCTCCCAGTGTCCTTCCCACTTGCACCTCGAATATTATGGATTTTACAATTTGGGCTTTTTGTATCACAATATTTGAATTAAAACTGAAATATCCAAACATATATTAATATATTGCTTTTTAAAAAGTGTACAGATCAGTTAGTTTTCTAATCTACTTTATTTTTTGAGAATTTTTAGGTTTACAGAAAAATTGCTCAGAGAGTTCCAATACCTCCTCCTCCTCCCACAGTTTCCACTATTATCTTGCTTTAGTGTGATACCATTTGTAATGGGTGAGGAAACAATATTGATAGATTATTAACTGAAGTCCATGGTTTGCGTTAAAGTTCACTCTTTGTGATATACCTATCTATGGATTTTGTCAGATGGATAATGCCATGTGTCCATCATTATAGTATCACACAGAATAGTTTCATGGCCCTAAAAATCCCCTGTGCACCACTTATTCCTTCTTCTCCCCCTTCCCAACCCCTGCCAACCTCTGATCTTTTTACTCTCTATGGTTTTGCCTTGTTCAGGATGTTACATATGTAGCCCTTTAAACTGGCTTTTTCATTTAGCAATATGCATATACGTTTCCTCCATGTCTTTTCATGGCTTGATAGCGCATTAAAAAAAAAATTTATTAGAGCAGTTAGGTTTACAGAAAAATCATGCAGAAAGTACGGAGCTTCCATATACCACTCCCCTCAAAAAACACACAGTTTTCCCTATTATTAACATTTTGTATTAGTTTCATACCTTTGTTAGAGTTGATGAAATACTATTATTACAATTATATAATTTACTATAGTCCATCGTATACACTAGGGTTCATTTTTGTGTTGTAGAATTCTATGTTTTTTAAACATTTTTATTCTGGTTACATGTATGTAGCCTAAATTTAATCATTTTAACCATTTTCAAGTATACAATTCAATGGTGTTAAATGCACTCACAATATTGTGTTACCATCATCACTATCCATTAGCTCATTTCTTTTTATCACTGAATTCTGTTGTATGGATGTACCACAGTTTGTTTATCCATCCACCTATAGGAGGGACATTTTGGTTGCTTCCAATTTTTGGCAATTATGAATAAAGCAGCTATAAACATTTGTGTGTAGAATTTTGTGTGGACATATTTTCAACTCCTTTGGGTAAATACCTAGGAGTGTGGTTGCTGGACTGAATGGTAAACCTATGTTTAGCTTTGCAGGAAACTGCCAAACTGTCTTCCAAAGTGGCTGTACCATTTTGCATTCTCACCAGCATATACTGCTTTTTTAAAACAAATGGAAACTGTGACCTTATAAGGCTATTTTAACAACAAAAAGTTTTAGAACTTTATAAAGACATTTGCAGAATGCTCAAGGACATTAAAACTACAATAATGCTACTTATAGGCACTCAATGAGAGTTCAGGTAGGAGTTCTGTACAATTAGCATTTTGTTTTGCACACAATACATCAAGTAAGTGTTCTACAAATGATTAAAGACATTAAAAAATTCAGAAGTATATCAATTGTGGAAATCTCTAAGAATTCATGAACCAAGCTAGATAATGCTTTGGATGACTCAAATTATTCCACTAATGGAAACCTAGAAAAAGAGGATTTGAATCAGAGGCTATGTTTGAATCAAGACCCATTAATACATTACTTTAAAAGATGAGCCATTTGTGAAAGTGGATTTTCAAACAAATGGTTATTCCATATTTTTAAATAAGTGGTTAACGGTTTTACTTGCAAAAGATGAAATTTGTGAATTAGGGGAAGGCTATTTTCCTAAAGACTACATTAATAATGGTCAAATAGAATAATAATTATTAATCGATCAATGCCGGGCATTTACTAGATATATGACCCAAATATAATCCACCACTCCTTCCTCAGAACTGGCTCTGCCCTTTGCACATACTTCTCGTATGTCGGTCATCTCACTCTTAATGTGGTCTGTGAACTACTGATAGGCACAGAACCTGATTATTTAATTTTTTAACTGATAAGGTGAGATATTGAATTCCACATGTGGAATGTCTGGCAGACCCAGGATTAGGACTCAGATCCTTGACTCCAAGTTCAGTTCTCTTCCTTCTAGTACGGGGCCTGACAGCCTTTCTTTTAAAAGGACCAGATAGAAAATATTTCCAGTTTGTAAGCCATGCAGTATCTGTTGCAATTACTCGACTCTGGTATTTTAGTATGAAAGCAGCCGCGGATAACACACAAACAAATGGACTTGGCTGTGCTCCAACAAAGGATCCAAAAACAGGCTCCAGTCTCCATTTCGCCCAGGGCTATAGTTTGCCTACAAGCCTTCTAGAGTGAAGTTTGCACAAAGTCAACAAATGCAAGGTAATTGCTGTTTCCTGTGGTGTCACTCATTTCCTTGAGGCCTGTTTTAACATTATTTAAGCGTTTGGTCATTGCGGTCTAGTTTCTGGGTGGTGTCACATTGAAGAAATATAATTCAACAACCAAAAATTTTTTTAAAAGTCCATTCTTTTTTCCTTACTTTCAAAGGATATTATATGGCATTCATTTAATATCTAAAATGGTACTTTTCATAATGCTGTTTTTTTCTTCCTCATTTCCCCATAGTCCATATTCCCATTTCAGAACCTCTTATTTGCCCATATCCCAGAGAAGCCCTCTGTCATGCTTAGTGAATCAGCTTTGTCCTTCGTCTGGTTCTCTCATGTTTGCAGCATGGCTGCCATGGTTCCAGGCATCATAAATAGAAGAATAATATCCAGAGGCATTAGAAGCTGTTTCTTCCTTCTGTACCATTAAGAGTGAAGAACTCTCTCCCAGCAGTTCCCCAGCAGACTCACCCTCATGTTTCATTGGCCTGGATTGCATCACATACTCATGCCTAAGTCCACACTGGCAGGGGGAAAGGAACAACCTTGACTGGTTTAGATCAAGCAGATAAGCCTGCTGAGGCTGGGAATATGTCCATCTACTCTGGTGCACATGGCTTTACAGAGGAGGGTGGAGATGAGTGAAGGAAGTTAGGATTCTATAGGAAGCATGATGGAGAGGGGATTGATACTGAGAAGCTCACCAGCTAAATCTGCAACAAAAGGTCAGGGAAAGAAATGGCAGTAGAGAAAAGGCAGCAGGAGAAAAGAAAAGACCCATATCCAGATTTTAACATTCCTCAAATTGGAAACACTCGGGATAGTCAACTCAGATTGTAGCAGACAGAAGGCTTGCGCTTGCTGATGGAGAGTTGGTTCCAGCCTTTCCTCGATACATCACGTGTCAGACAAAGCAGGCAAAGTTGATTCACCTTCCTTCTGTCCAGCCCAATTATGATACCTGCTTGTTTTCTTTCAGCGAGTCCCTCCCCCACCCCTGCCCTGTGCATTGAGCACCTTGCACATCCCACCATGAGTGTTCTAGATATGGAGATGGACAGACTTGGTATGAATCCTAGCTCCATCACTTAACTAGCCTGTGGCCTGGGGCCACTTACTTAGCCTTGATGAATTTTAGTTATCTGATCCGTTAAATGGGAAGATGTGTGCCTTCCTAGCTCGTGCAATTGTGAGGATTAAATGACCTACATCTTCAGAAGACACCTGGCACATAGGTACTGAATAAATAGTTCATCTTCTCTTTTGGATTAACTTAACCTGTCTCTTCACTGTTTCTTCAACTCACTGACTCATTTTGTGATTTTCTATGTTCACAGCATGGCTCATGCCATTTCTCTCTCCTACTTTCCCCCAACCTCCACTTGCAATGCCTTTCCCTCATTTCTCCACCTTGGTTCCTACTTGCTGTTTGAAATCTGAGCTGGCTCCACATTGCTTGTGACAACCTCCTCCACTCAATATCTCATATGCCATGCCCTAAAGGAGCCACATGGGACCATGGGATTGCTTGGCATCACTGGGCAAGTCCTCATAGATTCAGATGTAGCCCCAGAAGGTCAGCATTGTCTTGGAGACAAGTGATCCTTGGACTCATCAGAGTAGTGGATTTGGAAGGCTTCCAGGTATGATATAAGGGGTCACACAACACATGAATTAAGATCCCAGGACTAAGCAGAAGAGTGAAATTATATTGGAATTCTGGTTCATTTGTGGGTCAGTGTTCTTCACGGTTGAGTTATGTATGTTATTTGAGCATCAGTTTTCTCATCTTAAAAATGGAGTCCATATCTACTTTTTCCTTGCTCCTATCCCTATGGGAATGTAAACTCCACAGAGGTGTGGACCATGTTTTATTTTATTTATCAGTGTACACTCAGCCTATATACAGTGCCAGGCACCTCTAGGCACAATAAGCATTTATTGAAAAATGAATGAGTGTAAAATAAGAAAGCATACATGCAAATGTTTGGAAACTTAGGATATGAAACAAATAGAATGTATTCAGTAGTCTCCACCTCCAAGAGCTTGGCACAAATCTCTGTACGGAGTAGGCATATAGCAGATGTAAGTGGAGAGCCCACCTCATCCTGTGAGGAATGCAGAGCATATTCTGAGGTTGTGCTCATCAAAATTTGTATCAGACCATCACCTATGTGTCTTGCCTTCATGTTGTCTAATGTCTAATGGCCGATAGGCGACATGCATGCCCATTCCCACCTCCTCCCCAGTCAGAGCAGACATTGCTGCTTGACTGTGATGCTTTCCCACTGGCCTGGGCATGGCCTCCATACTCTTGCTCAACCATTTTTACAGGCAGCTACTACTACCAACGGATCAGAATCAACACTTAAGTTGATGCCTATTTGCCATCCCTGGTCTTAATCCAAGAGTACTCTCTAGTTTCTTTGCTTATTTCCCTGAAGCTCTCCATTGATGAAGGCTCCACAGTCTCCTTTTGTCCATCAATTCTGTAGTCCTTCTGTGGGCCATCAGAAAGTTCTCGTATCCAAATATAATCTCTCCTGCTGTAAAAGCAGGGCTGTCCTTAGCCTTCAACTCAAACAAATCTCTCAAAGAAATGTGATTTGTTTTTCCTTCTAAGAAAGAAGAGAAATATCAAAGGAGACATGAATCAATCAACGTCAGTGAGATGACTGTGAACTGTATTAGAAACAAGCCCGTGTGATTACAAAGACCATGCCTACAACACCAGATTCACTTTTAAATGCTCTACTTGGTTTCTTAAATGTGCTGCACTTGCCCACACTTTTTATCTTATAAAGCATTTTACAAACATTTCCTAATTGATTTATTGCCCTGGAACCAGTTCAGAACACAGCACAGCAACAAGAGTGATTAAAAGGCCAGAAGAACTGATTTATGATGAAAGATTAAGAACTGAATATCATCTGAAATAAAGATCAATGGGCAGACACCTTAGCCACCTATAATTACCTGGCAGAATATGAACTACAATGCAAGAGACAAATTATTTCACTTGGCCCTAAAGGTTTCAAAAGAGAAAGTTTATTTTTTTAAATGAAGAAAAATTCGGCCAGGCAGATCGATTCTCTAGGCTGTCCCAGAAAGCTTCAGATTCAAGGTTGCTGCACACCAAGGTCGAGAGAAGAGAATGGTGCTCTTCCACATTTGGGAATAAAAATAAAGCCTCCTCCTCCTCCACTCTTCCCATCCTCTCCTCTCCAAATGGCCCATTCTTTTTTTTTTTTAGGAGGTACTGGGGATTGAACTCAGGACCTTGTACATGGGAAGCAGGTGCTCAAACATTTGACCTACATCTGCTCCCCAATGAGAGTTGCGTTTTTCATTTGTTTGTTTGTTTTTTAGGAGGTACCAGGGATCAGACCTCGTACATGGGAAACAGGCACTCAACCGCTCCCCCCAATCTGTTTTAAATATTTGATCTTGGGCAACTTTACTATCTTTATGCCTTTGGGAGTCTACTGAGAATCTGCAACACAAAACCTAAAGAATATTACAATGTAATCCACTATTGAGAATTTTCCTTGTCAAAAAGATTGTGTACCAAAATGGGGATTTACACTATTAATTCTTCCAGTTTTTTGATTGACAACTCTTCTCAGGTTTGCCAAAAATGTATAATAAATATCAACAAAATAGCTCATAGCTTCTTTATGTTTCAGAATAGGTTTTTGGTTTAATTTTTATTTATTATTTTAAGAATGTCTCTCAACTAAAGATAAATAATGTTTCTTAGCTCCAAATCATTCATTGGTTTATCAATGCTTCAACCCCAAAGCTTTAAATGATATTTTACTATGCATGCTGTGATAGTTTGATGTTCTTTTATGAATCCCACAAAGAAAAAGATTCTGTTTTTGAATGAATGAATCCATTCTTATGGGTGTAGGGCCTTTTGATTGGACTTTGTCAGTGAGGTGTGACTCAGGTTGAGTTTCTGCCATCTTGCTGGGTCTGATAAAAACGGAGACACAGAGAGAGACAAACACACAGGAAAAGGGAACTCTGCCATTTTTGACCCTGCAATATGACAGTAAGACCTGAGGATCACTAGCAGCCAAAGCTTAAGCACTAGGTCCCCAAGAAGCTGGGCCGAGGAGTAGCTCAAGGCTGAAGAGACAAGCCACATGCTTCATAGCTCACAGCTGAACTCAGGAAGAAAGCAGAGCAGCCAGGAGGCCAGGTAAGAGAAGAGCCCTATGCCTGGTTGCCCACAGCTGAGCATAGTAGATTCTGAGATGGTAGATTCTGGAGGGGAAGGCAGGGACATCAGCAGAGATCAGCAGCTGTCTTCATCAAGTGGCAGGACCTCAGAATTACCAGTAGCTGACTTTGGTGAGATGGCATCTCTGCTGATGCCTTGATTTGGACATTTCACAGCCTCAGAACTGTAAGCTTTTACCCCTAATAAATTTCCATCATAAAAGCCAACCCATTTATGGTACTTTGCATTGGCAGCCCTGTGGTAACTAAAACACATGCCTTATGATCTAGTCAATTTGGGGGAGAGAAAAGTTTTAAAGAAATATAAGAGTGAGCCTGTTGCAAGGAGCCAACGCTGAGACTAGAGGGCAAGGAGCCCCAAACCCTTCTTGAGCACCTAATATATGGCTGAATTCTTCTTGTGTGTGAGCTAAGGCCTGGGACTATGGCCAGGTTGGAGATCTGGGAATTGGGGATGTGTGGGGCATTGGGAAGGGGCTGCCTATGTTCATCAGGTATGACTCCAGGGGAAAGCACTGATACTGACTCAGGCAAAGTTGAACTGAACTACTGGAAAAATGTAAGCTTTCAAATCCCAAAGCAAAGGGTCTGCAAAAAGAGGACTGTCTGATGGAGTGGATAGGTTCAAAAGGACTGGCAGATCCAGGACTCACAGGCAGAAGAGGGAGCCTCTACAAAACAATTTGTGGTCAAGGCTGTAGGTGGAAAGTTTGCTATGAAAGGAACAAGGATGATGGGAGACTGACAGGTAAATACATGATTCCAGTGGAATGGCTCAGTATTGCCGCATTACACCACTCCAGGGAGTCCCACTCGTGTGGTGCTCTATGTAATGGTGCCCCCCTGGAGTTAGGGAACACAGCAGGCTGGAGAGGCTACGACAAGGGTCTCTACAGAGGGTCACGGGCGCAGAGAAGTAGAAATGAGCGAATCCCATGTTAGGGGGGAGTTTCAGAGGTGGTATCATCCAAGCTAATTCATGATGATGCAGAATTAACTAGGAGAAGAGGAAGTGATGCATATTTCAGGCAGAGGAAAAAGCGGCTATGAATGCAAGGAAGACATGAGTTGTGGTGGGAAGGAGGCAGGGGAGAAACATGGGGAAATTTTGTAGAATCAACTAAGGAGTTCCTTGATGAGGCAATGATTTGGAAAGATCACTTTGTCAATGGTGAAGAGAATGGAAGTGGGGTGAGAGTGGTGGCAGGGGACCAGTTAGGAGGCCATTGAAATAATCCATGCAAGTAACGAGGATCTGAACAAAGCCACCGTGACAGGGATGGAGAAGCACCAGGGACAGATTTCATCACATTTTCTTCATAATTCTGCCTATGTCTCTCTTCTTTTGACAAAATCAGTTTGGCTGTCTTTCACATTTACACACTCGAGGTCACTGCTGGCTAGTACATGGAAATTCCTGGATATGTTATATTTTTAACTTACTTGGGCAAAGAGATTGATGAATATCTAGAACAACAGAGACTGGCATGTCCTTTGTCATCTGGCAGAATGACTCTTTGCCTTATTAATAGTGGGAAGCAGTTCATAACTCTTAGCCACATTTCTAACAAACACTTCTGCTTTTTCTGGGGTTGATGAATTTGATAAAAATTTGGAGTAGTATGGAAAGTTTATGTGGAACATATAACATCTTCCATGTGTTGAAAATAGGATAGATTTTAAGTCATAGACTTTAATAATGTAGGATATTATGGGGTACAAGACACAAAAAATATTGCAGCAGGTCCCAAGTACTATGCCTGCTACAATCTCTTGAGTTTACAACCCTCCCACCAGATACCTAATATATAAGATCACTGTGCAATGCTATAAAAAGGGCTTACACGGTCTATTCTGAAAAACTGGTACTTCAATAAATAAGATAAGTGGAGGAACTGGGATATAAGAAAACATATAAAAAACTTTTAGAAGGCCAACGAGGCCTGGGGAGATAAAACTCAATAGTTCAGAGACAAACTGAATGGAGTTTTCTTTGTTTTAGATAGAAAATTACAAGGTGCTGTTTGAAGTTATAGCTGGAGTTGCGGTAGTCCCTTGGAGAAGTGCAGTTTAACAGTCAGCTAGGAATCTGACCCCATCCCAGTAAAGGAAACTAATAATTTTTTGTTGACTTTTCACCATGATCAGAAATGTTCTGCCAGCAAGGGAACTTCTGAAGTGATGAAAAATGTTCTGTGAGTTGTTTTGTGAGTGGTGGGGAAGATCAGACCTGGAGTTGTCAGGGCATCGAGATCACAAAACAATCCCAACCAGGAGTGTCAGGGCATCGAGATCACAAACCAACCCCAAACAAGAGTGGCCAAATTCAGGTGTGGTCCAAATGACCTGGGAGGCTAAGTTTGCCAGGACTGCTGTGACAAATACCACACATGGGTTGGCTTAAACAACAAGAATTTATTATTTCATGGTTTTGGAGGCTTGAAGTCCAACATCAAGGTGTTTGCAGGGCTTGCTTTCTCCCAGAGCCTGTAGTGTTTAAGCAATACCCCATCACATGGCAGTCTCTCTCTTTCTTCTTCTATATGTTCTGCTTGCTGCTGACTTCTACTTCTACTTCCATGTCCAATTTCTTTGCTTATAAGGACTTCAGCCATATTGGATTAAGAGCCTCCTTCATTCAGTTTGGGTCCACCTCAACTAATAACATTTTCAAAGGTTCCTATTTACACCCATGGGAATGTGGATTAAGACTTGAGCATGTCTTTTGTGGGGGACATGATTCAATACCCAACACATGCCCAGATTATCTTTAAGTAGCAGATAGACTGGGTGGAGTAGAGGTACCAGCTGTGTCTTTGGCTTCCCTGGCCGAGCAAAGAATGAAGAGAGACCCTCTCTGAGCTTGTAATCCAATGTGGGGATAACAAATAGGTTTCATCTTCTCTCATCCATGAGCTGTTGGTTGTGACCACGTGATGCTCTGTGTTGATGAGGATTCCAAGGCCTCATCCACACTGAGTGGGGAGAAGCAGCATTGACTAGTGATGTCTGTTGGGGTGTGCCAGGGTGGGTTGGAGGCACACATGCCATGTGTTTACTAACCCATCTTGGCTTACTTCTTTGAAGGAAGGAGGATGGGTGCTGAGTTCTCAAGGCCATCAGGGCATCTCTCCAGAGATGAGCACAGTAGCTAGAGTGGTGCTGCAAATGAACAGGTACACTGGGTCTGGAGATCAGAGTCTATTTCTGCCAGAAGCTTCTACCAGAAGCTTGAGAGAGCCAAACTTGACAGACAGCTTGAATGAAGCATCAGTCCCAAGAGACTGGGCAGAAATGGAAACCAGGTGCATGAAAAGGCAACAATAAGGCAGAGCAAGTGAGTGTGGATTTGGAGTGCCTGGCTGGACAGGGGTCCCGTGAATTTCTGAATTCAGCCTCCTTTCACCATCCATCCTCTCCTTGAGGTTAGCTCTGGTGCCAGGGCCTGAGGTAAAGTGGTCAGATGTGAAGGAAGAGGATGGAGATGAAGGAATCCGCAGAGAGCCTGGGAGGGAAATACTCCTATTTAAATGAGGGCGAGCATACCTATTGTAAAGTACATGAAGTGTTCTAATCTTTGGCTTTCAGGATGATAAATTTTATAAATGTTTAAAGCCATGCAACCATCTCCCAGACCAAATTCTACATTTCCAGCCCTCCAGAAGTTTCCTACATGCCTCTTCCCTGCCTGTAAACCCCCTTCTAGGATAATCACCAGTGTGACCAACCATCTCATTTTTCCTGGCACTGAGGAGTTTCCTGAGACCTGAGACTTCCAGGGCAAATGTAATTGGTCACCCTAGTCCCACAATTGTGACTTCAATCATCCTGATTAATTTTTGCTTGTTTTGAACCTCATTTAATGGAATCAGACAGTATACATTCTTTTGTATCTGACTTCTTTCACTCGACATCGTATCTGTGTGAATTCATCCTTGTGTGTGTAGTAGTTTGTTCTCTCTTATTTTTAATTGCTGAGCAGTATTCCATTATATGGCTATAATGCAATTTATCCATTCTCCAGTTGAAGGGCATTTGAGTTCAGATACTTTCTAATGTAAGTAATAAATATGGTGCTACCTGGAAAATTGTATTTTTATTATAAGTTTCCTCAAATTCGTGGGAACTAGGTGAGTGGTAAATTATAAGCACATCTATAATCAAATAGGGGTTGGTGATTACTCCATTATACAATAACTTTATCAAGCTTGTGTTGTGCCAAGAGCATAATTATTTGACCTTCATAAAGACCCTATGTGGAACCCATGATCATTCCCCATTTAATAGAGGAGAAAATTGAGGCAGCGAGAGTGTAAGCAACTAGTATATGCCAGAGTCAGAATTCAAACACAGGCAAACTGGCCCCAGAGTCTGCTCTCCCAACCGCTTCTTTCTGTACCTCTCACAGAGATGAGGAATGTCTTATTGGGAGAAAAATCAACTTTAAGCCCCCTTGAAGATAATACTGAAAGCTGTGTGGCTCCTGTAAGTTCAGAAAAATGGTTCCTGCCCTGCTATCACCAAGGTCATGTATTATTCTAGATTCTAAAGTTGAAAATATTCTTTTGATAGTGCAATGGTCCAGCCGTTCTATGGTTTCTAACTAAAGACTTGGCACACCTTGTTTCATGAGTCTGGTGGCCTACTCGTTGTCCATGAAATTCTCCAGACTTGAAACATCAGGATTGTTCTAGAGTTAAGGTAAATGTTGGGCATGTTCTCTGTTTAGAACAGCTGGATGTGTGAGGGCCGAAAGAGAGGTGGAAAATGGAGATTCCCTCTATCAGCAGAGGGAAAATGTCTATTTCCCCGTTGTGTTCCTGAGAACATTGAGGCCCTCGTAGCTGTCAGAAGTGGGGGGTTGGGGGCTTGGCAGTTTTGGGCATAGGACACTAGTGCCTGGGGGTCTGTAAAGAGAGGAGCTGTGAGTGTTTTGGTGGAATGGAGCTAATCAGTAGCATCTTTAACTGAATTGTTTTCCACATAAACCTAAGGTAAGAGGTGAAGTGGGCAGATAACACAAATAATTGCTTTATTTCCAGGGTGAGTCAGTTCTGGCCCAGGGCACTAGATTCCGATTTCAGTTTGATTTCATCATATTGCTCTGGTCACTCCTGCTTCAGCATAGAAATTAATTTCTACCCTGGTGGACTTGTGTGGTAAAACCATTCCGCAAGATATTTAAAGGTTTAGTAATTAAAGCAGATGAAGATCTGTGAGCAATGAAAGTTTCAAATGGCTGTGAAATTGAAACAGAGGGCCCTGATGAAGAGCAAGCAGAGTCCTAAAACCAACATTCATCTCAAAAGTCTTCTGAGTTCAATCTTGGTTTGTCTTTGTCCCTCTCTTTCTTTCTCTCCTTCCTCTTTCTTTCTTCCCCTCTGTCCATGTACTTCTTTTTTTCCCTATACCCTTCAATTTCTTCCACATTTCTTGCTCTCTCTAACGCCCATTAATTGGCCATGATTTATAACTGCAATAAAAGCCCCAAATCCAAGATATTAAGAGCAACTGCTGTGTTTTATAAATGAAGAAAGTGAGCATAAGGTGGGGAGGGAATTTGAGGCAGAGGTGGGATGGAAACCTGGTTCTTGTGATCTACAGCCTGATATTCTTATTTAGCTTTTGTTGCAACTATTTAAACATATTATTTTTTCTTACCATAAAATACTACATGGTCCTTATAAAATGTGGTAAACATACAAGAAAGTACATTAAAAAACAACAACAACCTCTTATCCTTTCAGCCAGAGATAACCACTGCTAATTTGGGTATATTCCTTCCAGTCATGTGAATAGAAATTACATATATTTAAAAGAATTAGATAGATTTGAATCTTGTCTAACCTTCTCTTGTTAGCATTGCCTCAGGTCATTAAATGTTCTTTGAAAACATGGCTTTTAATAGAGGATACTTTTCTAATCTACGACTGTACCATAATTTCTTTAACCATTTGTAGACCTTACTGAATAAAATTTAATGTGCCCCATTTTTAATTTAAAAGCAGATGAATGAGACATTTTATATGTCCCAAAGGGAGGGGTAGAGACTCTCCAACAATCCTAAACGAGTTGCTTTTTGTTCATAGAGCTCCATTGATTTTTCCTCCCTGTGGGTCAGAGACCCTCAAGAGAGACAGAAGGATGGCTCTGTATTCTGCTTGGGCTGGTTTAATTGCCATCATTGTCTAATGACTTCCTTTGCCCTTCTCCTGTTCCCACACTCTACTCTGCACCTCCTCCCCTTGCTACCAATCTTGTCTTACAAACGTATTGCTTGCTCATGCCACCTGCCTTATGTGGGTCACCCACTCCACTAACTTAGCTCAAAATCCCCATGAAGCAGAAAGGGTACCTGCTGGGAACATGCCAAGGACAGCTAGAGAGGGAAAAAGAGAAAATTGTTCATTTTTGGGGGATGGCACTTTACAGTTTACAAATCCTTCTCTGCTCTTGCAAAGGAAGGTAGGTGGTATCCATGAGGTTCATGAAGACTCAGAGTGTTGGAATCACAAATTATACTATTTTTGGAACTTCTCCCATTTCAAAGATGAGGGAGTATATGTAGCACGGTGGGTAAGGGTGTAGACTTTAATGGCAAACAGACCTCAGCTTGAATCTCACTTTGGCCTCACCTTTTGTGATACCTTAGGTAGACAATTCATGTAAATCATCTGAGCCTCATTTTCCTCACCTGTAATTCAGGAATAATAATAGGCCCTACCTGGTAGGTTTGGGCAAGAATGAAAATACATAATGCATTTGAAGAGTTCCTCATGGTATCTGGAATGTCCAAGAAGTCAACAAACGGCAGCAAGTACCATCATTTACCCTGCTTGTGTTGCCTTGTTCAAGGTCAACATTTACATTTTCCAATGAATAATAGAAGTGATATTGTGGTCACCATAGAATGGGCCCCTTACATATATACATAAAATAAAGCCTGCTTGTACTTAAATTAAGGAACAGGAGCCTTTCATCATTAGAACTTGCTGAGAAGTTAGAGATCAGGTTTGAGAGCAGCCTGGCCTGTGGTTCTGTGAAACTCTGAAGCTATGGGCTTTCAGGGCCCTGGGACCGCACTCTGAGCTTCCTGGAATATAGCCTGTTTCTGGGAAGCTGCTTAACCAAGCTTCCTGGTCCCAGGCCGGCCGACCAACTGCCCTTTGGCTTTGGAACCTGATTGGAGCTGTCACATCCACTTACTCAGACTGACGTGAGCTTTATTCCATACCTGAGGCTGTTTTCTACGAGCCAAATATGGATTCACCCAGTGCAGGAAAGATGTTCTTCGCTGTGGAGAACAATTTAGAGTAATATCTGCTCATAAACTCGGTCATTTCCTCAGAAAGTAATGCATTAGCAGCCTGGCTGATGGCTCTGTGCTGCTCTTTCAGGCTGAATGGCAGCGGAGTCAATCACCTTCCGGCAGCACCTTGTGGCCATTTGCTAATTATTTTTATGATGCCAGGTCAGCAATAAAGGTGGCCCGCCCGCTTCACCTTTCTGCACAGCCATGTGACAGGAGATACCCCTTTTTCAATCCATTGTTTGAGCTCCCCGCCTGCCAGGTGAGAGAGGCGCCAAATGCTCTAAATTGCTTTCCACTCTTTTCCCTTTACTTTTCCTTGCCCTTGCCCCAGTTTTCTGTCCTTCTTGGAGTTGGAAGGTATCCAAGGGTCCCTCATTGATGAAAGCTAGGGGCATTATTCCTAATTATTTACCAGGTCTGAAACTGGTTAGGAGCCGCTTTAGTGTTTAATTTGCAAGTAGAAAGAGGATGGCTCAGCTCCAAGAGTCGCTGGTTGTGTGAGTCTGTTTTTTATGTGCATGTCCTTTGTGAGCTACGTTTGCTTGTTTGGGTGAACACAACCCTCTCAGTATTCTGACAAGATCACAGTGTTCCAACGAATAAAGAAATAGAGGCTTCCATCTCCTTGCTGAGTTACCAGGTCCATATACTAGGAGCTCCCACTTACTTGTGCCACCGCTTCTGTGACAAACGCCTTATTTCCAGCCCAGAGGGAAAAGTATACACGGTCATATTAAAATTAAGGGAAGTTAAAACTCTGTGGTTATTACTTTCAGAAGATCCTGAACTGTTTTAACTCAACAGGGCAGCTTTGAAATTGAATACAATGTGAAACACTATATTCCTTTTGGTTATTTCATGAAAATGTGGGCATTTCTGTGGTGACTTTCATTGGAAGTGCCTCAAATGTCACACTAATTCTATAAATTAAGTTGTCTGTGGGGATTCCACATCCTGCCCTCTTTTCTTCCCAATTTCCAAATCCTGTGGAGGTACAACCACCTCTGAGGGCCAGGCTGAAGGACTCTGTTCAGTAACAACACTACTTGAATGAAGTGTTTGGGGTTTTCTTTTTATTAGAGAAGATGTGAGCTTACAAAACAATCATGCATAATGTACAGACTTCCCATACTTCACCCTCCACCAACACCTTACATCGTTGTGGAACATTTGTTACAGATTATGAAACTACACGATCAGACTATGACCACTAACTATGGCCCGTAGCATACACTTGGCATATTTTTCCCTGCACTGGTGTTTGGGATTTTTGAGAATGCATTTTGTATAGTTTAACATAATTCAATAATTTTTCAGAGAGACAGATTAACCAGGTAGAAGTTCTCCCTATCCTGCTCTCTGCTCTTTTGTAGATTACTGCATGGAAGAGGCCAAAGGATGGACCAGAAGAAGAGACTCTAAAGAGTCTGGGGAGGTGGTTGAAGTCTGACAAAGACAAAACCAATGAAATCCAAGGGCCTATAATGGGGAGGCCATCACTTCTTCCTTAATATTATATATTAATTATGCCCCGCCCCCAAAGTGACAGAAACGCATGATAAAGCAGACGAGGAAAGAAAGTAAGGAAAAGAGGACTCCCCGGGGGGCCCTCGTGAACTCAGGAAGGGAAAGGCTGTGTCTGGCCCCAGAGGAACTGGTCCAAGGCCTTGGATGGCCGGTGCTTGCTCCGCCTCTCATTTCTGCTTCTCTCTACAGAACACCTTCTTTTCTTAGTCCAGCTCCCTTCACATGGTGGGAAATATGGTGCCTAGGAATTCTGGACCATCAGAGCTCATAGCTTTGTTACCACAAAGGGAATGATTTTCTTTCCTTAGCTCCAATTTGAAGAGATTTTTCAAACCTTTTTTGAAGATCTACAAGTGATCCAGTTTCAGCTTATCTGTTGTGGCCAGAGGGGGTGAGTGAGTGTAATCCTGGCAGCACCTAGGGGATGGAGTGGGGTGACAGAAGGAGCGGCTTCCCCAAGGAGGGGCTGTATTGTCCTGTAGGGAGAGTGGGCTGCTGGCCAGGGGCAGATAAGATAGCATATATGTCTACTATAGGTGGATATTTTAAAAAATAATAAAAGGAAAGAATCGTTTCTGCTATGAAATCAGCACTGGGCTCAGCGCTTTGCATTAATTATCTCATTTAATTCTTATACCAATTGAACAACTTCTTCCCATTTGTTCAATCAGAAAACGGCTCAGAGAGAGGATGTTGAGCAGAGAGCTTAATGGTCTCTCCTGTTACTGTCTGTGTGGAAGACCCCTTTAAGGCTGAGCTGGCATCATGAAATTAAGTAGCAAATTGCTCTAAGGGGCTGCTGAAAGGTGACAAGACACCCTCTCCTCTAACACATAGAAATTCCAGATAAAATATAGTAAAATATTTCAAATATATATAACAGAGCTCAAAACTGAAAAAAGGAAATGAATTTGGAACCATAGGGTCAGTGTTGTAGGAAAAACCAAGATTGAATCCAGCCTTGGGGGTGTGCGTTTTTAATGCCACATGGACCCAGAGTTAAAGCTGTAGGCTCAGGTAAGGAGCTAGACTTGAGCGCCCTGGGTGAAGGCAGTGGTCAAAAGAGCTGTCTCATCTATGAATAGGGATGAAGAAATCTCTACCCAGTGGCCCAATGTTGTGTCTAGAAGCAATCCATGGCAAGCAGGGGGCGGAACTGGAAAACGGTCAGAGCTCTATGCCGGTGCAGCGCCTGAATTTCCTAGTGTCCTGCTGTACTCAACATCTCAGCTAAGAATCCGTCAGAGCTGGGAGTAGAGGCTACTGTGAATCCACTGCCTAGTCAGGATGCCTTCAAAGTTCGGAGTCCAAGAGGAGTTATTATGGGTGATAACTTCTGCAAAGTTGCCTTACAGTTCGAAATAATAAAGCGTACTCTAGTCTGGGGCTATGAAAGGCATTCCACAGACCCACCCAACAGGAGAAGCCACAGTAAGGAAAAAGAGGTAATAAAGCAATTAAAAAAGGACCTTACAACAAGGGTGTTTGCTATGTTCAGAAAGAAAAGGCAAAATGGGCATCTAGAAAATGAAAAGGAAGTACCTTGCTCTACATTGTATGTCTCCTAAAATTCAGTTAGAATTTGTACCCCGAGTGTGTGATACAAAGTCCCTGCTTTTTCCATGAGGCGTATGTCATGTTAACAAACAAGAACAATAAAAATAAAGCAGTTCTCCCAGAATGTTAGTGGGGATATGGGAAAGAATTTTAGTTAGCTTAATGCCCCATTCTGAGTCAGTCTATGCTCAGTTATTATTTAGGAAACTTGAGGAACACATCAGAGTCCTTATAGGTTTTTGCCAAAATATGGGTAGGCAAAACATAACAAAAAATTGCAATGGAAAAGTTTCCTATAAAATCTGTCATTTCATTTCCTATTTATATCACAAGGAAATACTTTTCCTAGTAGAAAAAAATCTGGATTTGAAATTAGCAGTGTTTCCTCAAATGGAAAAATGAAGGGTTTGGACTCAGGACTCTGGAATTTCTCTTCCAAGTCTAAACTTCTAGGAGTCTGTGGTTTGCGGTGACTTTTCTAAATTGCTTCAAAGTGTTGATCAGGGAGTTAACCGTGCTTTTAGGAAACCGTCTGTGACTTGGCATTCTGCTCAGTACTGCTGACAAAAATCTTCTGTTGCATGAAGGATTTCCCTGGTATTCGACCTCTGTGCTCTTCAGGCTTGTCCATGCCTGTAGCACAGCAGTGACCTTGCAAAGTGAAATGGCTGTTTTGCGTTTCTTTCTGCCAGCAGTCATGTTCCCCAAAGGTTGTCCCAGAGATTATTGATGAGGTTTCTAGCCCAACGTGATCCCTAATATTAGTGTAGCACTTTATAGTTTTCATAATGAATTCATGAGCATTCATCTAATAATCCCCACAATCGTTTGGAGGTAAGCAAGACTGGCATAATTATTCTTCTTTGAAGGATAAGGAAACCAAGGAACATGGAGGTTACATTGCTTTAACAAGGTCACAGAGTAAATTAGTGGCGAAGGGAGTCTGGAATACAAATTTTCTGGCTTCTGGTTCAAGTTTTCTTTTAGTACATTACATTTGAATTGAACTGTCCAGATGGGGAAGGAAAAAGGCTTAATATATACACCTATTATGCACTGGAAACTGTAATAGGATACAAACCACTATCCATTTGATTCCAAAGACCAAATTCTTTCCATTGATGACTTAAAATGTAAATCACCAAGTGTCATTATATGCAGTGGAACACATTCCTTCAGTTTTATAGGCAACTTGAATACTCCCAGTTGCGATGGGCTAGTGTGCTTAGGGATGCGAATATCCCTGGGGCAGGTAGGCTCTCCTCTGGGGTCCTCCAGGGAGATTCCATTGGAAGTGCGTGGGGAGTGAGGGAAGGAGCACAGGGAACTGTGTTCCTCCCTGGTAGACCTTACCGGGAGATGCGAGGAATCAGGAAGGTCAACCGCCCTCTCTCAGGAATGGCTGGTGTGATTTTCAGAGGCCCTCTCTCAGGAATGGCTGGTGACACCGCCCTCTCTCAGGAATGGCTGGTGTGATTTTCAGAGGCCCAGGAACTCTTCTTGGCTGCTCTTCAGTCCTCTTCCCCTCAGGGCTAGCTCATAATTGTATCTCAAGGGACTGACCTCAAGGAAGCCTCAACTACCTGTAATAATGCCTGCCTTAATTTCCTCATTGGCTGTTGTGTGCATCTCACGAGCTAACACCTATGCTTGTGCTGTGGAACTAAAACCAGCTGGTCATAATAA
>JAQZBX010044021.1:0-21482 GCA_029593785.1 Cabassous unicinctus
CTGCCCTTTTGAAATGTATGTTAATCTTTTTGAAAGCTAATTAAGGCTTTTGCCCCTTTACAGCCCAGGAATGTCTTTCTCTAAAACCTGGGAGCCATCTCTCTGAAATATAAACATCAAGGAAGTTAGCAGCCTTATCTTCCCATTTCCAGGAGAGTTTAACTTAGGTGTCTGGCTCCAAGTGGTAACTATTTTCCTGTCATAGGGATATTAGAAGTTTTATTGTTCCTTTGGATAAAGGCAATTAGCAAACACAAAGACTACTGTGATCACCAAGTGAGTTTAAGATGAACTATGTTTGACAAATGGTGCTGTCAAGTCCTCTTATTTGAGGACTAGTTTTCATTTTTCTTGAGAACATGTATGTAATAGGTTATATATCTTCTTGGCTATATAAAAGGGTGAGATTTCTTTCTTTCTTTGCAATCTCTAGCAGATTGCCTGTGTTGCCTCACATTCTGGTTTAATACTTATTCAGTAATAAAATTGTTTTTCTCTTCTACCTATGTGGAGAGGTTTTATGAGTTGGAAGAAGATTTTGTTTTAAATTATATTTCCCCAACAATATGCACAAATTTTGTTAGAGAAAAGGGAATGAGAGGAGAGAGAGAGAGTAGAGGGGAAAGAATGAAAGGGAAGGAGAGAAGGGGAGAGAGGAAAAAGGAGAAAAAAATTTCTTTTGCTCTAATGGCTAAATATGCCCATAATCTTCAAATATTTTCATTTGGTATGACCCCTTCACACTTCTGTTTACCCTCTTCTGATGTTTCAGTTTTTCTCTTCTACCTTTGTAGACAGATTTTCTGGGTCGGAAGAAGATTTTGTTTTAAATTATATTTCCTCCACAATATGCACAACAATTTTGTGAGGAAAATAGGGTAGTTATTATGAGCCTGACTTTTTAGAATAAAAAGACCAAGCCTTAGGTATGCAATAGAGTACTTGTTAAGCAGATGGGTTTTGGAGCTAGACCACCCAAGTTCAAATTGTGGCTCACCACATACTATCTGGGGAACCCAGGCAAGTTCGTTGAGAGTCTCTAATACACTTTTCTCACTGGTAAAATGTGAAAAATAATAGTGCTTAAGTCAAAGAGTTGTAAGGATTAAACAAGAATGTTTGTAAAACACAAGATCATATAAACTATAATTGCAGAAAGATTGCTAGTGCCATAGAAGCTGTTCCAGCAGATTGCTGAAGGGGATCACAGGCAGAGATGATCAAATTCAGGTGAAGGCATCATGTAGATGGAATATGAAAGGCTAAAGAATTTAGTACTCATTTTTATTTTCTCAAAAATAAAGTTAAACTAGAGGTTAGCCGTGCCAAAAGATGGAGAGATAGGTCCCTACAGATATGGTTTGCACATCTGGATTCAGCCTTCTCCAAATTTAGACCACCACAGACAGTCAGTTAAAATCTACTGCATACACTAGGCTTGGCTCAATATTCTTTGGAAAGCAAAAGAGCCTTAAGAGAGCTATATCTTGTGGTGATGATGTGGTGCAGGAGAACTGCATTTAAAAGAGGGATGATGATGTGATCTTAAATCAGATTAATCTGGTGAAGGCAGTATCTTATTAGTTTCTGACCATATCTGACTTGTCTTTCCCTTGACTCTTGGCACCCAGTTACAAACATAAATCCATTCTATTTCGTGTGCCTTGCATACCAGCACAAACAGCATTCTTCTTGACAGTTTTGGGGTTTTTCTGCGCTGTGTTGTGTTGAAATCCTAACTATTGACATTACTACTCAGACAGGAAATATACCCCTATTGCACATCCTGTGTGTCCATTGAGAGCTTTTTTGTTGACTGATGGACTGACTTACTTTGATCACTACCTGAAAGAATTTTAACCAACAGAAATGGGAAACTCGGCACGTAGCCAGAGGAAAGAACTAAGATGTCAAGAGACAGGTGTGTAAGAAATAGAAAGCCTTGCCATTTGGCTGGTGTCCAGTGGATGAATAGATAAGTAGCAGATGTAGAAAGACTGCTGAGGAGATGATGTAGTGAGCTCCAGATGGCTGGCTGAGGAGTATGGACTTCCCACTACAGTAAAAGAGAGATAGAGAGTGGGTTTAAGCAGAAGAGTATCCACTTCAGAGCAGTGAGCCAGAGTAGTCTGGCTTAATGAGGAGAAACAGGCAGGAAAGAACCACACAGAAGGTTCTGGCAATAATTTAAACAGCAAATAAAAACAGCCTGTCCCAGAGTCATACAAGTAAGGATGAGTAGAAGAGGCATTTTGGGGAATGGAACTTATAGATCTTTTCACACAATTAGGTAGAGGGGGTACAGCATGAGTCAGGTGACTCATGGGTTTGGATGAAGGCCAACTGAGAGAATGGTTCTGCTGCCATTCACAGAGCAACAGCCTGCAAAACGGAAGAAGAAATGCAAAGCTTTTGGTGGGGTGGGTTTAGGAGTGATGATAAGGTCAACTGTGGACATTTTGAGGTTGAAGTATAGGAAGATTACTAAAGCAGCAGGCAATTGAAAAGAAGCATCTGGGTTAAAAGACAGCAGCTAGGGTCAGAAATACAAACTTAGGAACCATACAAATTGAGGCTAGTTTTTAAAAACAAATGAGAGTAGGGCCTAGGGTGGAGTCAACAAACTACAGCCCATGGCCCAAATTTATCCTGCTAAATCTTGGTGCATGTGTGTGTTCTTTTATATTATTAAACTTTTTATTTTCAAATAATTCTAAGTTCACATGTAATTATAAGAAATAATACAGAGAAATTCCGTGTAACCTTTCCCCAAATTCCCGCAATGGTAATATCTTATAAAACTATAATATATCATAACCAATATTGAAATGAGAAAGTCTACCAATATTACTCAGATTTTCCCAGTTTTCCTTATACTCATGTGTGTGTGTGTGTGTTTAGTTCTTTGCAGTTTTATCACATGTGTAGTTTTGTGTATCCACCATCACAGTCAAGAATACAGAACAGTTTCATTATCACAAGGATCTCTCATGTTGCCTTGTTATGCCCACATTCGACTCTCTCTCTCCTCACCCCAACCCCTGGCAACAACAATCTGTTTTCCATTTCTATAATTTTGTCATGCCAAGAATGTTATATAAATTGAATCATATAATATGTAACCTTCTGGGATTGGCCTTTTTCACTCATTATCATTCCCTGGAGATTTGTCCAATTTGTTGCATTTATCAATAGTTCATTCTT
This sequence comes from Cabassous unicinctus, assembly GCA_029593785.1. Lineage (NCBI taxonomy): Eukaryota > Metazoa > Chordata > Mammalia > Cingulata > Chlamyphoridae > Cabassous > Cabassous unicinctus. The sequence continues at coordinate 3,205 of JAQZBX010044021.1, forward strand.
TATTGTTTCTGTTCATTCTTTTATTGTTTCCATATCAATGATATGGATCTATTGATTTGTTAAACCATTCATTTATTGAAGGACATCTGGTTTGTTTCCAGGTTTGGGCTATTATGAATAAAGTTGCTATGAACATTTGTGTCCAGGTTTTTATGTAAATATAAGTTTCCATTCCTCTGGGATAAATTCCCAAGAGTTGAGTTGTACATTACTACACCTTTAGTTTTATAAGAAACCACTGAACTGTTTTTCTAGAATGGTATACTATTTTACCTTCCAACCACCAAGGCATGATTGACACCTTACTACCTGTATTTGTAAATAAAGTTTTATTGGAACACAGTCACATTAATTAGATTACATATTTTCTAAAGCTGCCTTCATAGTACAATGACAAATCTGAATAGCTGTGACAGAGACCCAGTGGTCCACAAAGACTAAAATATTTACTATTTGATCATTTATAGAAAAAAGTTGTCAACCCCTGTTCTAGGGATTGATGTCTGGCTGTCTTGCTGGCCAAGTAGATCAGGTTTCAGGAACTAGATGTGGTTGGCCTAGAGTATCAGAGTAGTACACATAGGAATGAAGCCTGAATCCCCAGCAAGGTGATCCATAGTTGCAGAAAGCAAAGGGGGCTCTTGTGTTCATCCAAGATAGGTTGATTAGGTTATGTGGACTGTTTGAAGTTCTTTTGTGAATCCCAGAAAAGATTGTTCTTGAACTAATCCATTCCTGTGGGTGTGAGACCCGTTGATTGCATTAGATTTTATTAAGGGATATTGATTAGATCGTTTGATTAGATTGCTTTTGATTGGACTAAGTCAGTGAGGCATAACCCAGGTTGTCTCCCCACCTTCTTACTGGAGCCTTATATAAACAAAGATACAGAAAGAAAGAACACACAGAAAAGAGAACTCTGGTGTTTTGACCTAGCCATGTGTAAGAGAGAACTCAAGGATTGTGAACAGCTGAAACTGAGGCACGAAGCCCCCAAGAGGCTGGGCCTACACAGCAGCTCAAAGATGAAGAGACAAGCCACATGCCTGATCACCCACAGCTGAGCTTCAGCATATGGTGTGCCTTGAGATGAAGGCAGAGACCTAGGCAGAGATCAGCTTCCATCTTGCCTCACCATGTGGCAGGATGCCAGAATCACCAGTAAATGACTTTGGTGAGAAAGCATCTCTGACAGTGACTTGATTTGGATATATTCACAACCTCAGAACTGTAAGCTTTTACCCTAATAAATTTCTCATTATAAATGTCAATCCATTTCTGGTACTTTGCAATGGCAGCCCTGTGGCAAACTAAGACAGGCTGTGGGCATGTCTATAGAATAGGTGAAGGAAATCCAGGGCTGGAAGGGAATGCCTGCTACATAAATAGACCCTAGGAGAGAACTGGGGTTGGGGATTGGGGGAATAGAATACAATAAATATCTTCTGAGGCAACAATCTACAGTGGGAGGAAGTAGTTGATGAAGTTCCATAAACATGGAGGGGGTAGAGAAAGGTAGAGGTGTTAACTAAGACCAAGAAGAATTATCACATGTTTCTTCAGTTCTAAGATGTCATCAATTATAATTAGAATGATCATATAAATAGCAAGATTTTAGGGGGAAAGAGTGATGGGAAGTTTCAAAAATCAATTGTAAAATTGCTTTCCAATAGAAATTTAAACATATTAAAATTGTATTTCTGAGAATGGAAGAAATATGGCTTCTTTAGAGGTCAACCACCATATTGTGGCTAGGAACATATAATAGCCACCATCGCATGGTATCGAATTCTGGAGGATGAGTCAAAGGATAGGCTGGGAAAGAAGACTTAGAACAGATGCTGAAATCAAGAGAATATTTGATTATATTGACAATCCTGTCAATAGCCACAATAAGTCATATTTTCTGGGATGTTACAGTTGCTTCTTTCACATTAGCTCATTGTTTCCCTTCATAGTCTCTTTCTATAGGTGTAATTATCACCATTTTACAGAAATGAAAATTGGCCATATGGTTTCAGAGATTTGCCTAAGGTCAAATGACTGGGACTTGGCAGAGCCGATACATTAAGGTCTTCTGACCAATTCAAGCAATCGTAGCTGTCTGCCTGGTGTTCAAGGGTCCTAGACCTGCAAGAAGCAATGATGAAGATGGAGAATGAGTCATGCGAATGCCACTGACTTCACTTCACTTGTGTGTTATGATAAAATGTCTTCATTTGGATGTCCTGGTAGAGGCTGTGAAGGATGAGAATAAGAACACTGCCACCACCTGCTCCATCCTCCACCCCCATGTATGAACACAGGGAGCTAGAAGTCACCATAATAAGGGAAAAGTTGGGATTTAGGAGTGAGTAAGTGTGGGTGGAAAAGAACAAGGCTGTAGAAGTAGTGTGATCTGTTCACAATTGCACAGAGCTGTGGAGGTGCAGTGCACAAGAGTGGAGGGTGCCTGGAAAGCACTGAGCCCTTCTAGATGGAAACCCCAGAGCTCCCAGAGTCCCATCAACTCTCTTTCTTCCGCTTCTGCTCTACTGTCCGGGCTTAAGATGTATTTCCTTGGGGCTTCTGTTTCCAGCTGCTACCACTCTTTCAGTTCCTTCAGCTCTCCCTAGGGCTTCTCTGGCCCCTAAACCTCTAAACCTCTAAACCTCTGAACTTCTCTAACCTCTAAAAGCTTGAATTACTTGATTATTCTTTCTGGAGCTCATCAGTTTGCATATGCAATACAGAGGTCAGGTAGTCTGGGTATACTGAAATGTTGAATTGCATTCATTCCATCTCTGTATCCTGCAGCATTATTATAGAACAGCAGCATTATGTTCTTTTTCATCCATCACCATCTTTTCTAGAACTTTCTTTCAATTCATGATTACTTTGGGTGACAGGCCTGTGTTTTGTTTTTTATTATTTTGTTTATAACTTTGCCCCACTCACAGCCTAATTTCTTTATGAGCGTCTCTCAATTTATTTTAGGTCCTTAGGCCATGGTTTGTGTAATAGTTACACTGTAACCTGTGTGGTTACATCAGATGGCCTAGGAAACACAAAGGAGCAGAGAACAAAGTAGAACATTAATTTATAGACGATTAAATGGGAGTACTTAAGAACTAACAGCAACTGAAAGCTCTCCAAAGGGCTTATGGGTCCACTAAGGATGACCTCAGATAAATTTGGCAGGTGGCCAAACACTAACAACTGAGCAGGCATTTTGGCTGCTTTTTCTCTATCTTATTCATTCAATAGCTTCCAAATAACATATGAATGATTAATTCAGTCTCAAGAGGCTGGCTGTGAGCTAATTCAGTGAGGCTGTCTGCAAAACAAGAGAGAAACAAAATTAGAGGGATTAAGGAATCCCATCAAGGCTAAAATAAAATGGCACATTTATTTGATTTCTCCCTTTGCTTTTCCACTTACTAATATCTGCACCATTTAAATGGTTCTTCAAATATCTTGGAAATAAAAAGAACATTATGGCAGCAGTAAAATGATGGTGACTCCCAGGATTCTCAAAATATTTATTTTTATTTTTAACTGAAACAACTGAATTTGTTTTCTGGACATGATCAAGACCACCAAACAATTTTACCTTTTTCCCTTCTGGTCTTTACTACTTGACTTGCTAGCACTGATAAGTAGGTTTAATGAGTCTAATTAGAATGGCAGGTACAGACAAGAAGGTAAAGGTACCCATGTGTACCCTGGAAAGGGAGATTACAAAAGCAGCATAATGTCCTTTCCTTTTTATTTCCTTTCTTTCTTTTTCCCCTTCTTTCTTGTGATTGGGATAAAGTGGACGTTCTAAAATTTTTCTGAAATGAATTTGTGCTGTGTTTTACCTGTAAATGTTGATCCTACCTGTAAATTCATGAGTATATTGCTTAAGAGAAACATGTGTTATGAACCGAGAGGAGGCAAGCAAAGAAAGGACTGAGTGACCCAGTTCTAAGCTTCACCTGATCTCTTATGAAAATAATTAAAATATTGAAACTACAATTTAAGAACCAATAACCAAATGACAATGGAAGGCATGGTTATTAAAAATGGAATATTTAGATGCCAAAGAGAATATAGTTAGATTATATAATAGTACCAATATTATTGTGAGATTTCTTTTATTTTCTCAGAATCTATTACTCACATTTTCTGGTTTATAAATAATTCAATTTTGTTTATTCAAAATTTGCTGGGTAAACTGAAACAGCTATACAAATTCATTAAACACTTTAAATGTTCTTGATATTTCCTATTTTCCAAGTTTGAGGAATAAAACAAAGCAATATCTTTTAAAATTCAAATTATACTGAACAATGATGCTGAGTTCCTCTCCCTTTTTCTGGGCTTCTCCTTACAAGATGTCCAGTGTTATTTACAGGGTCTTGAGAATCAGCCAACCACATGTCTGGTCTTCAGCTACCTGCCCAGAGAGAAGGAAACAGAAGAGCCCAGTTGAAGCTATTTTTAAGACAAAAGACTTATGAAACTTCCAGTTTCTCTTGAATTTTCTGTAAGCTATTGGAACTTTGTATTAAACAATTCCTTCTAATTAGTACTGTAAACATCCCCATAGGATATAGGGGCATCTAGAATTTGGCTGCAAAGATAGAACTTAAATCCCTCATGTTTTCCCCAATACCCAGCATTTCTTCATTAAGATAAAAATTAATTCCACTATTAAGTTAATATCCTACATAGCAAACAGGAGAATGTTGAATAATCTCACTTGATTTAAGAAAACATAAGATATTACAGAGGTTTTCCAGGAGAAAAAAATAAAGACTCAAAATCAAAGCCCTTGGATGGTGTCCTGCAAACAAAGATACAAGCCAAGCAGCACTCTTGCCAGGCGTGATGGGGCAGTGTTCAATAGGGAAAACTCACGGTGACTGACCAGCTGCAAGGATGTAGGTCTTGCATTCTATAACACACACAGAAATCTAGCAGGACTGGGTGTCAGACTTTGGGAGATGGATCCCCACTCTTTGGTTGTGGAGGGCTAAATTGCATGATTAAGGAAAAACAGTCTCTTCTCTGATGTGATCCAGGGCAGAGACACGAGCCTTGAAGTTGCAACTATACCACTTGGCAAGCTAGCAGCAAGCTTCAACATGTCAGCATCAGCCCTGCCCTGGCATAATGTGTGAGCCAGTTTGGGGTACTGGGTTCCAAGCCTAGTTGTAGACCAGAAAGCTTGGGCTATCCTTAATTTCCATTGAACTTTGAAGGAATTCAACTCATTTTCTAGAAGGCCAGCTTGTGGTCTATCAGTCTCAAGCAAGTTGATTCTTAATACTCAATCTACCTCCCAAAGATGTCCTCTAACCACATGGCATGCCTCACTATGATGGAAACTTGTACCATTTCAGCTTATAGAGATAATGAGGCTCATTGGTGGTGTTATGAGGAGAACCAAAAAGATGGTTAATATTAACACATGACTAATCCCAAGGTGCAGGTCATATTCACTCAAGTCAGAAATGTTACTCTCATTTGTAAGAATATCTTGGGAGTAAAACCTTGCCAAGTCCAGAAAGTTAAACAAAGCTGGCATTCATGGCTGCAGCTCAAAGGACATGCAAAGGTTGACTGGGGCTTACACCATTGCTTCCAAGACTTTTCCAATGATTGCGGACCACATGTTGTCATTGAGAGAGGAAGAGCTCATACTGAAAGGCTTGCTTTATCTCTGTTCTTAGGATTTATTGTTGGAAGTCCTTTTCATTGGCAGGTGCTGGTGGTAGAACTTGATGGAGTTGTCCAAGAAGGTGGGGGGCACTAGAGGTGGGGTCATGCTATCAGGAGATACTAAAATGGCTGCAGGCTCTCTTTCTATCACCTATGCTACTCTATGCTACTGCATGACAAGCCCAACATCAGGACAGGTTAGCATGGAAGATCCATCTCTGTGGAGCACCCCAGCATTGTATTTTCTGGGCACTGAAAATTTCATTGTCTAATTGAATAGTAAGCTGAGTTGTCCATCCAGTGCCTGAATAGTGTATGGAGGCAATTGCAGTTGGACTGTCTGTGCCTCTGCACCTGCCTCTGAGTCAGTAGATGACTCTAGAGTGTCAAGGAAGTAGTCAACTAGTATCTGCCTCAGGAACTACATTTTTGAGCCCTCTTTGTCCTTGTACTATGGTTGGTCTGTGACGCTTCCCTAATATCTCCTTTATTTTACATACCTACAAGTCAGTCCTTCAGTGATTGTTTGGTGGATCTACATACTTTAATGTGAGTGTGTGTGTGTGTGTGTGTGTGTGTGAGAGAGAGAGAGAGAGAGAGAGAGAGAGAAATGTGGTGATTTATTAGAGGCATGTTTATTCCTTTCTGAGTGATTCTCCTTAAGAACATTAATAACAATGGAATTCACCTAGGAATTCAATCCAGGTTTTCTTATTCCCTGCAGATCTCCCATTTCTCAGTACTTTATAGACTAGTTTCCATATAGCAGTCAGTGGCCAGCCATACAAGTGATCAGCCTTGCTGCCCAAAGTAAACTTATAACACCATAAGATATCTCTCCACAGTAGGTCTTTGACCTCTAATCTTTTGATTTAGACTAGGAGTCCATGGTGAATGCCTGACCAGATGCCCAGTACCAAATGTCAGTAAATATGGTCAATGAGCACTCTCCCAAATCGTAAGCTCACATTGTATCATTGGAGAAATCCAAGGAGACAAGAGAAGTAGCAGGTGTGGGAGCCCATGTTGCCTATTACATGCTAAGACTGAGAACAGAGATCTATCAAGATTGGGTTTAGACTCTACGTGAAAAACCTTAACTTTTAGGTTATGGAGCTTTTAAGTTGCATGATAAGAAAAGCATCAGTCCATGTTGATGTGATGAGGGTCCAGGAAGCCATAGAAACCTATCATGGTAGAATCCTGTCTGTGACACTATCTTGTCATCTCTACTTTCATACTTGGAGGTGAGAACAAGTTCTCCCCAGGCATGATCAATGAGCTTGTCCAAGCTTTTCAGTTGGCAGTTTTATGACATGGCAAGTGAATAGCAGAATGCATCACATCAGTATCCATGGCTGAGAAAGCATCAGTCTTATTTTTCAATATTATCAGTGGTGGAATAGAGTCCAACCTCCTGTTTGACCAGGATTGATGGCTTTCTGCACTGGGCTGTATTCAGTGCCTAAGGAGCTTAAGGAGGCCAGGTTGCCAGGGACTACTTTTGAACAAATTAACTCTTACCTCTTATAATGGTTTGAAGCTATATGGATCCCAGAAAAGTATGTTCTTAAAGTTAACCCATTCCTGTGGGTGTGTGCCCATTGTAAGTAGAATCTTTTGGCAAATAAGATTTTAACTTAAGATAAGACCCGCTTCATTCGGGGTGGGTGGTAATCCTTTTACTGGAGTCCTTTATAAATGGCAGACTAAAAACCCACAGACACAGAAAAAGCCTCAGAGACAGAAGGAGAGGTCCCAGAGCCCTGAGGCTGGAATTAGCGAGCCACGGAGGTACAGATAAAGGCCCCCAAGAGGCTAGGCTCACAGAGAAGCTCAAAGCTGAACGGACAAGGCCCAGAGGAAAAGAGAGATGAGCGGACCGGCATTTTGCCCTGCCATGTGCTTGATCACCCATAGCTGAGCTTGGAAAGAAAGCCTCTTTAGATGATGCCCTGATTTGGACACTTCCATGGCCTCAAAACTGTAAGCTTTGAACCTAATAAATTCCTATTATAAAAGTCAACACATTTCTGGTATATTGCATTGGCCAACTTTAGAAACGAAAACAGAGATTTGTACAAGGAAGGTGGAATGCTGCAATTGCAAATAACAAAATAGAGTGGCTTTGCAAATGAGTACGGGGAAAATTTTCGGAGGAATTGTTAGATGCTTGATAGGAAAGGCCTAGATTGCTTTAAAGAGAATGTTGGTAAAAATATGGACCTTAAAGTTACTCTGATGAAGACTTAGACAGAAATAGTGAATGTACCATTGCAAACTGGAAGGAAGTCGATCCTTGCTTTATGGCAGAGAACTTGGCAAAATTGATCCCTAACATTAGATGGAAGGCAGAATTTGAAAGTGAAGAGCTTGGACATTTAGCTGAGGAGATATCTAAGCTCAATGTGGTTTCTCCTTGTAGCTTATAGCAAAATGCAAAGGGAAAGGAATAAGCTGAAAACTGAACTCCTGGGCACAAAGAAACCAGAAATTGATGGTTTGAGAAATGCTGCGCTTCTGGAAAATGAATCCCCAGAGGATAGTGCCCCATGTGAGGACTTAACTAAACTTGGAAACAACCAGTCATTTCAGTGTAAGTCAGGATTGGAAATGAAGTTATACAGGAAAGAACTGTTGAAGTTCTTACTGTCTGATGGTTTAGAGTCCCATTTCTTGCATGTTAAACCAACAAGTTCTTTGCAAGATCTATATAAAGGAAACCACTGTCAGCCTGAACTAAAAGGCACAGAAAAGGGAGAAATGGAAGGAAAATCAACTTCAATGGTAAAACCAACTAAGGTCTGAACTTAAGACATGTTCTTGAGCCAAGAGAGGGACTCCATCCAAGTGTGTGGAAAGGGTGAGTTTGCCCTGGCATTTGAAGAGGGTGGGCCTTCTGCCCCATTGTTCAGGGAGTGTGCTGCTCTCCCAGGCTTTAGACAATGTGGAGCACATTCCTTGGGGGTTGGGGAGAGTTAGGTCACCACCCCACTTTTATGAAGGGCTTGGGCCTGTGCCCTAGAGATTGGGGAGAGTCTGACCATCACCCCAGTGTTCTTGGAAGGTGAGGCCTAGAGCTTGGCCACCACTCAGAGGCTTCATGAAGGTGGAACCAAGAAGATAACCACTGGGCAATGGTTTGAAGGGGTGGGCTTCCATGAGGCCTTGAGGAGAAGAAACTGTCATTCTATAGATGACTTTCAGACTTTGAAATCTAATGAAGTATGCTCTGCAGGGTTTTGGATCTGCTTGGGACCTGTGACTCCTGTTTTCCTTCCAATTTTTCCCTACACAATGGAAATGTTTATCCTGTGACTCTCCTTCCTTTGTATATTAGAAGGAAATAATTTGTTTTCTAAGTTTTACAGGTCAATAGCCAGAGGGGAGTTTTATCCCAGGACAGATTGCATGCTCATAACTGATTTTGATGAGTTTTTGTGCTTAGCATTGTTACTGAAACGATTTAAGGCTTTTAAAAAATAATGTGATGGAATGAATTTATTTTGCATGTGGAAAGAACATGTCTTTTTTGGATCCAGAGGGTGGAGTGTGATGGTTTGTAGCTGTATGGACCCCAAAAAATCATGTTCTTAAAGTTAACCCATTCCTGTAGGTGTGGACCCATTGTAAATAGAATCGTTTGGAAGCAGGATCTTAACTTAAGATGTGACCCACCTCATTCAGGGTGGAACTTAGTCCTCTTACTGGAGGCCTTTATAAACAGAGGACTAAAATGTCATAGACACAGAAAAAAGCCTCATTGACAGAAGGAGAAGTACTGGAGGTTGAATCAGCAGGACACAAAGGCACAGAAAGTGGCCCTGGAGAGACTAGGCCCACAGAGCAGCTCAAAGCTGAAGAGCTGAGGCCTGGAGAAGAGGGGAGAGACAAGCAGACCTGCACTTTGCCCTGCCATGTGATTGATCACCCCCAGGTGACCTTGGAGGTAGAGCATCTTTAGATGAAGCTTCCTTGCGCCTGACCACCCACAGCTGCAACTTGGTGAGAAAGCATCTCTTAATGATGCCTTGATCTGGACATTTTCACAGCCTCAAAACTGTAAACTTTTAACAAAATAAATTCCTATTATAAAAGCCAACACATTTCTGGTGCACTGCATTGGCAGCCTTTAGAAAGTAAAATACTGCTCAGCTCATTTAAGGCAGAAATTACAAATGTCTTCAGGGTTCAACCATGTGACTAAAATTAATGAAGTAAAATAAATTAAGAGGTGGTGGGTACCAAGGTGAACTAGGCAGTTTATAACTATGCAAATGAGGAAGTCAGTGCCCAGCATTGTTGCCCTGTGGGAACCTGTGGGAACTTGTGGGAACGTGGACCTGGTATTGCCAGGTCTTCCTTTTATCAAGAAAAAGGAGAAATGTGGAGTTTGATATGAAATGTAATAATTTTGTAAACAAAAACACATAGCTTTGGGGAGTGGATGTAGCTCAAGTGGTTGAGTGTCTGCTTGCCATGCCTGAGGTCCTGGGTTCGATCTCCAGTACCTCCTAACAAACAAACACACAAAAAAACCATAGCTCGTTATAAAGTTCCATAGCACCTAAACAAGGAAAAGGATGTAGGGAGAATGTAGGCCAAGGGTATTTCAACTCTGTCATACCTCTGTCTCTTAAGAGGTTACTCAATAAAGCTCTCTGTGACTCTATTTGAGTCGTCCCCTTTTTAAGCTTAACCAGCATCCACTATCCCTGTAAATCTCTCTGTTTCTTTGAGGAATGGCTTTACATCTGCTTTGAAGACTGAGTACATTTTATTGCTACCAAGATTCCCTATGATATTTCAAATATGTCATTTGCTGCTTTTTTGTTGCTTTTGCAGGTTTTTTATGCTACCATAAACATGAGCATGGGACAAAAGAACTTGTTTAAATAAAGTTCAGCCCTCTGGAGTGTCATTACAAAAACCATAAATAATGTCATTTCATCCTCGAAATAGAAGGGGGTGTGGTGGTAGGCGTGCTTGAGTGGCAGCTCAATCTCCTCTCATCAGTTTATCAGTTTTCTGTGGGGTATCTCAGGGATAAAACAGAAAATGGTTTTGTAGAAGAAATAGGTCTCCAAATGTAACTAGGGGTTATTGAAGTTTAAGTTTCTTGTCCAATTATCAATAATATTTTTAATTTTAATTTTCCATTATGCCAAATAAGAGAGAAATAAACACAAGGGAAGAAAAAAATTCAAGCTCTTTTTTTTAAAAACAAAGCATGTAGTAGAAAAATGAGTAAAATCCGATGGAGACAGGAATTCAGGATCATTACCTTGAAGCAGGAGGTGTTATGAATTCAGGGATCATTACCTTGAAATGGGAAAAAGTAAGAAAAGTGAGTTGAGAAAAAGCAAAACTGTGAAATTGTTTACACTAAGACCCTGATAAATGTTCAGTCAAAAATGTGCCCCACCTATCATCTGCAGAGTTTTTATAACATCTCTTCCAGAGAAGAGAGAAAGATTTTGTGGGTGGGTTCATACTGGAAGCTGTGGTCATCTCTTCATAGGCTCTGAGTAAACCAATCTTAACCAGATGAAGTTAACCTATTCAGTCGTTTATGTCAGCAACAAAAACTTTCTGAGACCTTGGTTCTTAGCACAATGCCAGACAGTTGAGGTAAAAACAATAACAAAACACCAAAATATGTATGTTATGGTCCCTGTCTCTAAGGAGTTTGCAAGCTACTTGTTCATATTAATCTCTTTCCTTCACTGATAAGATGCAAGAGAATTAGTATAGATCACACGTACAAGACAGCAAATGGTCAGCTATGACTGTTATCCTGAGTCAGGATGGATTGCATGCACACACGTGTGTGTGTGTGTGCGTGTGTGTGTGTGTGTGTATGAGAGGTGGTGGTGTTTGGGAAAGGGAGCATTTACAATAGGTAAATTGGCAAGTTTGTAGACAAAGCAATTTTTAAAACTTTTTTTTGTTATTTTTGGCCTGATAGACTTGTATTAGTTTCTCATAAAGTTAATCCTTTTCTTCCCCAACTCAGGGAAGGAGATAAGCAACTATTTCCATTTTATAAACATGGTGTAAGTCTGAGAAAGGAGGTAGACTGACCATGTGTGAAAAAGCAGGTTTATCACAAAGACAGGAGCACCTGGTGGTCCACTGTGGCCAGACTTGGCAGTGAGAGAGGCGAGAGATGAGGTGGTGACCTGGATGACCAGTGGCCTTGTGATCATGAGGTCAGGAAAGAGCATATTAGATGGCCTGAGCTCTGTTACTCAGGGACGAATAGGGAAAGACAACGCATTGCTTGGCTAGTTGTATAGAACTTGACGTAAGAATAAATTAAGAGGGTAAATGAAATAGCACACTTCTTCACTATGAATGGATATACAGGAAACAGAAATATGGAAAAGAGAAAGCAGAGATGCAATGGGGGAGGGAGGAGGAGGAGGCCTGGCAATGACAGCAGAGATTACATTCCAAAGAGATTTGTCTCATTAGAATGAAAAATCCTTGGCAGAAAGCAGCTAGAAGTGGAGCAGATTCAAAGGGAATCTACAAGACCTACAGTATGGATGGAAAGGAAACAAGACACTAAATAGACAGACAAAGCTATGGGAGACTGCTGGGTGGGAGCAGAAGTAAAGGAGACATCCAGCCTAAAGTGTGAAAGAGGAGGTTTCTACAGAGTCTGGCTCTATCCCTCCCTTATTCCCTTTCCCCCTGCCCAATTCATACCTTTTGTTAGGAATATTACTATCCTCTAATATCGTAAATTTCTTTTTATCTGAAAGCAGGGGTTCTTAACCTTTTTGTTCACGGACCCCTTTGCCAGTCAGATGACAACCAAAGACCCCTTACTAAGTCCACACTATACTGTGTTTTATTTAATAAATATATCATACCCACAGCAACGCATCCCCACAAGAATAATGTTTTTATGAATTTCAGTTCAAGCTCACAGACCTCTTGTTAAGAACCTCTGTCTTAAAGGGCTTGTAGAGTCCTTTGGGAATTTGGTATATTTAGAGTTGGTTTTCTTGACCTTCACAGTATCTGTTCTGTAGTATCTATGTAATTTTAGTACTGACTTATTTCTTGACACTGGTTTGTGGAAATGGGGATGGGTAGTGGAGTAGACAAAAAGCATGTACCTCTGGGCACTATCCTTATGCCAGGTTACCTGAAAAATCAAGATTCAAATGTAGGTTTTCAAATTCTGAGTGTCTGAAATTATTATCAAAGGCTTGGCAAGGGCGTAGAAATCACTAGACAAAATACCCCCTGGCCTGTTCCCAGATGTAGAGCAGAGTTTACAGGCCCCCCACTTCCTCTAATGGGATATGAGTAGTGTGGAGACAAGAGGGAGGTTTATCATTCAGTGATGCAAAAAATGATGTTTCAATATGGAGAGGCTGAATCTACAGAAACTTTTGTTAAAAGCTTTCTCATTTAAGACACACACACATCATGAGATCAATAAATTTTGGTAAGATTCCACAAGCAAAACCAGCCTCTGTTTTCCATTTATTACATCCAGTTGGCCCCACCAAATCGTCCCCAAAGACTGAAAGTGTTAATAGAAAGAAAGAAAAGCACCAGAGAATTAATACAGTTCTTAGTTAGAGGATCACTAGCAACTCCTTATCAGAAAGATGATGGCAGATTAAATTTTTGGAGCTATAGCAATAGTAACCTGAAATGTAAGAGGATTTAATTAAATTATATACACTTTTATTTCATAGTGTGCCTGGTTGTCTTTATTTCTCAAATCCTAAAGAAGGAACAAAATACGTAATATTTAGGGTATAACTACAAGAACCCAGGAGGATTCAACATACAATCCAGCCATTATACTGTTGCTACCTAAAAACTTTCCAAACCCTAAAAGAGGTAGATTATAAAACTGATGTTTCTATAGATAATATATTTTATTAAAACTACTACTTACCACCTAGAGGAGATGGGCAGCTGGGCTGGGGTGGGGAGATTCTAAAATGACTGTATAATAGGAACTAATTAACTCTTACAGTGTTATTCTGGGAAGTCAGATCTGGTCACCGGCAAATCAAAATCCTGAAGTCCTTGGCTGGCCCATAGTGGGTTCAGAGCAGGATAAAAATATCAAGAACAGCAGTGATGAGACCAAGTGATGTGCCAGTCGACTCACTGAGGCTGGTGTTGAATGTCTGAGAATTCTAACATCAATAGGATTCAAGATTGGATTCAAGTAAGTATGGGAAAGAGAATTTTTTTTTAAAGGGACCATCTTGAGCAGAAAGAAAATTAAGGTACAGAAACCTATTTGTTACAAGGGATTTCAAGAGAGCCAATCACTCAGTTCCCTGAAGCTGCCTTTGGACATGGCTTCTAGGAGCTTTACTTTCAGTCAGAGCTGGAGGACTCCTAAAACTCCCTTCCTTCTCCCCACTTCCTTTCAGATTCTCTGAATTGTCCACCTCCAGTGTGTTTACTCACAGCCTGTCTCCTTCAGAGGAGCCTAATTCACCAGCATCTCCTTCAAGTTTTGTGCCTCACACACTTGAACCTTTCCATCACACTCAATTATGAAATACCACAGATTCAAGCAACCTTATAATTCAATAAAATCAGAATTTAGAATAACTGGCCTGGTTTGGCACTCCTGCCTCCCTTTTCTACAGGAACCTAATGTGTCACCTCACATATCTTTTTAAAAGTCTCGCAAAAAGTTTGCTAAGCACATCCATAGGGTGAAACTATTAGAGAGGAATGTTTTCCCTAATTAAGAGGAGAAAATTATTTTAAAACACTGTAGCACACACATTACTCTACTTCCTACCACTGTAAATATTAGCTTTTGTTGAAAGGAAAGTAAGTAAGGGTTCTTGTGAACCAGTGATTGGCAAACTCCCAAAAGAGCTTCACCAGAGACTGAGGACAGCAGACCTGAAAGAATTCCATCTTCGACGTCTCTTAGCAAGCAGCTGGCACTGACTGGCAGTTATGGCAATGCAGTGCACATGAGAACTCTTAAATAACACATTTTAGGTTTTCATCTTTCACTTCAATTCCCTGTGTCATAGATAGGCTTATCCACACATCCTTATATTTAACTAGTCATTGTCTGACTTCTGATTGTTCCAGGTGTTTGTATATGTGTGAGTGTGTATATAAGTGTGAACATGCACGTGTGTCTGTCTAATCTTCCCATGACATCATACAGTGAAAGGTGGCATGGTCCCCTTCTTATCCCTCTCTGATCCACCCATAGTGGTTAAGAGAAATAGCAGCATTAAGAGCATGGATGCTAGAGTCAGACGTCGATGCTCTGGGCTATGAATCCTGGCTCCACTGCTTCGAGATCTGTGAATTTGGAAGACATTCACCTTCAGTTTTCTAATTTGCTATTGTAATGAGTAAATCATTTAAACGCAAAGAATGCTTGAGACATGCTAGAGTAAGGAGAGTGAGGCACTTAGATGCAAAATATAAGGGGACATCATAAAATTCAATAATCAGGATAAGCTTATTAGTGCAATGTTTTAAAGAATCAAAATATCAGCAGTGGCTAACTTGTTGATTTGGGTCCACAGCTGAAATCTCTGCACCCACAGTAATCTCCGGATGGAAAGACAAGTACCCTGACTCAGGCATTTACAGCCACCTAGCAGAGTACACATATTCTTCTGCCGTGTAAAGGCATGCCTAGCCACTGAAAGTAAAAGATCATATCCAAAACGATCAATGTAGACCCAGCCATGGTTTGGAATCACTGGGGTTGCTCAGACTAATGGATCACTTCTTTTAAACCCCCTTTAATACTAGTGCACAGGCACAAATCCTAGGTTGCTCCCTTGCAATTGTGCTTGTCTCTTCCTATTTGGAAATTAAACCATATATAATTCCACCCTGACAATTTTTCTAATTATACTTTCCCAAGATAGTGCTAAATCACAAACAATAACAAGCAGAGTCCCTCTGATTTCTGGACACATATCGAAAGTCCTGGCTCATCGATTAACGACAGCGTATCAGGAGGTTCTCTCATCACTTTGTGACTTTATAATGTGTAGCTGTTTGGAAGACAAGAGTATTCCCATCCCAACCCTCTACCTTCTTCCCAAGCCAGACTGCTTTTTCCCCTTTCCTTCCTTCAAGAAAAATTAAATGAAGACAGCTAACAAGCAGTTTTATTTTCTTTCAGCAAAGGTCAGCAATCCCACAGCAGCAAATTAATCCCAATTAGTAATGATATTTTGTCTTGATAAATGATGACACATTTGATTTACTGTGTTTCCAGGATGCAGGCTGCAAATGTTAATGATTTGGTTTGCTGGGAATTTATACTCTTGCTCATTTCCCATTTGCTGATCGGTTGCGCCTCCTGAAGACTTGGCTGCTTCGACTAATGAACTGAGGGCCTCGAAGGAATAATGGTGTGTTCTGCAGGCATCTTTTTTTTTTCATGCCATCTGTAGAAATGCAGGTTCCTCTCAGGAAAATATCTCTGGCAGCCAGGAAGGAGCAAACATGATCATATCAATGTCACTTGTAATTTGTGTTTCACTTGTTTAATGGCACCCCCAATAAATGAAACCTTCTGTAAAGAACAAAACTAATTATAGCAAATCCAGCATTTGTGTGAGTGTTGCACAAAGGAAGAAGGGAATTCACGAATAGAAACATACCTAATTTTTCCTCATTTCCTTAAGAGATTGTGATAGCAGTGATGCGGTTTACAAAATTATTTACCTGTCCAGCTGGTATGGTTTTAAAATAGACCAATGAAGATGCATTCTTGAAGTCTTCATAACTGAACCTGCCATCCTTTGTTTGCAATCAATGAAGACATAAGTCAAATGTTCTTTCTTTTTCATACCAAGTTTCCCACAGAGATCATTCAGTTCTCTGGGGATTGCCAGAGGCACTTCAGCTCCTAACCAAGGCTGCGGAGGCTGCTCCCTGAGGCTGTGCAAGTCAAGATGTGGGTTATTCTAGGACCAGTACCTGCCTTCCAAGAATCACCGGAGATTCAAACCAACTGGAAGCCCTGGGGAAGCTTGACTCTTCCACCTCCAAAAGGCTGATGTGCTTTTCTCATGTCACATATAGTCTTTGCTACTGAAAACTGATGAACTGATGTGATTGGCTGCAACTGCAAGCAGGCTGGTCTCCTCATTGTTTACATGACACTGTGAGAATGAAATATGAGGGCTCATTAGCCATCCTCCTTTGAGAGCTGGAAATGTTAGAAGCCCTATTTAGAATCTCCTTCAGGGAAGTGGATGTTTTCCTCTCATTCTTAATCATTGTTCTTGGTGTCAAGTAATATAAAATCAATAAACTTCACTATTCTTGCTTAAGGGGATACTTGTTATTGTGGTAAATTACTGGATGCACATTATGTATCTTTCATTCTCCTTTGCCTTTCTGAGGCTTCTGTTCTGCCACTCTATCCTTGACCCAGTACATTTTTTCACTCTGGGATGGATTTGACTTCTCTACTGTCTGTGGAATGCAAAAGGTTGGAGACATTTTACTATCATTTCAAATGCTGATGGTTTGAATTGGTGTAGGGAGAGGTATTCAGGAGATCTCTTTGCTGGACTACTTGCTTAATTTCGGTAACAGTGCCCTGCTTTTCAGCCAGAGATAAGGATATTTTTTTCTTGCATTCCTCCCAGTGTCCAGTAAAGAAGTAGTTCCTTCTACTTTGAGAAACAGACACCAATATGGAACTGATGTGCAAAGATTTTATAAGGAGATGTGCCTATGTGAAAAGAAATAGGGAGGGAGCTAGAGGACACTGGGAGTGCCCTGAGTTATTTTAATGCCAGTTTTTAAAAGTTTTTCTCAAAGTGAGCACGATACAGGAATAACTTAGATGAAGCATTTGTATCCTAGTGTCACTTTTCAGCGGGAATGGAATAATAATCCTTTTTATCCTCAAACCTAGGTCTAGGCTAGAACTTTATGTCTTAACAAAGCACTTTCATACACATTATTATTTTTGATTCTGACAAGAAAAGATAAAGTCAGTATTATTCCTGTCAAAAATGCATAACCTGAATCAACCCATAAGGAAATATCAAAGACCCTATTGAGGAACATTTTACAAAATAATTGGCCTATATACTCTTCAACAATGTTAAGGTCACAAATGACAAAGCCTGAGGAAACGTTCTGCATTTAAAAAGATTTAAGAAAATTGATGGCTAAATACAACATAAAATTCCAGGTTGGATCTTACACCAGACCAAAAAGGGGAAAAATTAAATTAAATTGTTTTGTGTTCATATAAGAAATTGTTCTTGTTTTTAGGAAATACACACTAAGGGTAGAAGGATATTATGTCTGCAATTTACTCGCAAATGGTTCAGAAAAAAGTCATATATGTTAGCAGAATGCTCTGGGTTCTGGGCTTCTAGATTCTTGGCTCATGTCACATAAAAGAATTTAAGGACATGCCATAGGGTAGGCAAAGGAGTAAAGAGTTCATTAAGAAATAAGAGAGAGGGCAATATGGCATCAGTTTAGGAAGGCACTCACCATCTCAATCTCAGAGGACGGCTGATTGGGACAGGATCCTACCTAAGTGGTTTGTGCTGGGGGCCCATGGAGTGAGAACCTTG
>JAQZBX010044022.1:0-21486 GCA_029593785.1 Cabassous unicinctus
CAGGTAGCTGGGGACTCCTGGGCTCACATACCCTCCCCCGAGTCACCTGGGATAGAGAGGGGGCCAGCGGGACTTCGGGGAGGATTGTGGGTTTCGAGGAAGTGGGTTTTGAGGGTCTCAGACAAAGCAAGTGGTGGCTCCAATTTGGGGGTTCCGGGACCCCAGGGAGACCCAGCCTCCTTTCCGTGCCCCTTAGTCTCTCTCCTTAGAGGTGTTTTTCAGGACCCCAAGTTAGGTAGAGATGCGGGGCTCAAACACGGTCCGGGAAAGCCCCCCTCCCCGCTTCCCAATGCCCAAGAAGGCCAAAGAGGGGTGAGGATTTCTCCACGCGGCTGGCTAGAGGTTCAGGCCACACCCCCTCTCTCGTCGGGCTCCCTCCCCACCTCTGTGCAGTGGTCCCCACCTGGAAGGCCCAGTGCGTAGCCGAGAGTCAGAGCGATAAACCCTGGGCGCCTGGGATCCAACCGGGAAACTGAGGCTCAGAGAACCGCTGCGGTGGTCCGAGGTCTAGCAGCGAGGGAGTCCCCGCCTTGCGCGCCCCCGCGCCCCCGCGCGCCCCTGCACCGTCCAGGGCGCGCGGAGAGTCTGCCTCAAGGCTTGGCCCCGCGGCGCGCTGGGTCCGCGACCAGCCTCTGGGCAGAAGCTCCGTCCGGGCTTTCTCGGCCTCCCGACCTGCCGTCCCCCCTCGGCCCGAGCGCTGGGCACACCAGCCCGCCTCCCGAGCCTTGCGGGGATGCTGGAAACAAAGTTTCCCGGGTCTACACTCTGCACATTCCCTTCCTTCTCTCCCGGCCTTGCTGTGTGACTTCAGGCAAGTAGCTGCCAGTCTCTGAACCTCAATTCCCAGCCCGATTTTAGGGGCTGCAGAGGGGACCTCGGTCACCTACCGCCGTTCCCTGGGCTCCCGCGCTGCCGGTGGCCGATCTGGGTTCGGCTCCGGGGCCGCGGCAAGCCTAGGGCGGGGCAGTCGCTTGGTCTCCCCACCTCCACCTCCTGCGGCTGCCCCTTTTCCCCTTTCACTTTCTCTCTGCACCGCGGGAACTGGGCCAAGCTGGGGAGTAGAATAAGCAGCTGCCCACCACGTGCTTTCTGAGACGCGTCCCCGTCGCGCTCCAGTCCCTCCAGGCGCTGCCAGAGGTCCCGCGTCCAGCCAGCCCCTGGCAACCGCCAGCCCCCGCTAGCCCTGGCTGGCCCGGGTAGCTCCCTCCCACCTCTGGGTGGCCCTCCAGCTCAGCACAACTGTGAACGACCCGGGGCGCTGCGGGCTGGCGGGAGGAAACCCAGTCCTGGTGTCCTGGGCTGTTATCATCACACACCCTGGCAGCAGGAGTCCTGCCCTGCCTCCCCCAGAGGTCCAGGACCTTTGCTCTGCCCAGGGCCTGAGACCTTGGGGTGGTCATTTCCCCTGCCCAAGCCGGGATTTCTTCATCTGGAATTGAGGGGGTGGGCCAAGGTGACCTCTGACCTCCCTCTTTCTGACCTCTCCCCTCTAAATACTCCCCAAAATCCTGTTCTATCCAGCAGGGCCGGCAAACTTGTCATCGCTCTCTGGTTCAGAGTAAGCAGCACATTTCAGGGAGGCCTGTGCCGAGGGGCAAGGGGTCTGGCAGAGGTCCCATACTGGGCGTGGGGAGTGGGGCAACCCGCAGTGTTTGCTCAAGGGCAGAACCTGCAGGGAGACCTTCCCTGTGGTTGGCCGAGCCAGGCCATCAGGCTAAGAGCTAACAGCAGGCCCCCTGGAATTCTGGCTTCTAGAACTCTTCAGCGCTGATAAAAGCCTCTTATATTCCAGGCACCTGGGCCCACCTGAAATGTCCTCAGGTGGAAGGAAGTAGCCAATGACCTCACCTCTCCCAACAGCCTCTCCCCAGCAGGACAAAGCTCCTCTTTCTGCCTCTGCACCCTGCTTCACTTTGGAAGGCGTCTCTGTTTATCTAGGGTGGCAGGGACCAGCCGAGACCTCAGTCAAAATTGAGAAGCCTTCTTAGCCCAAGCTTCCTCCCCCCACCTTTTACCTTGGGGCCATGACAGGTAGGACCCCGCAGGGCGTGGAGCCAGACAACGCATGGTCCTGTGCTAAATGCAGCGAGGCAGCAGCACCCCGAGTCTGGCAGCCCCTCCTGGTGTCCTCAGCCTGCCCAAGGAGGCCTTCGGATGCCCAGTTCGGAAGCAGGCAGCCTCATCACCAGCCTCTCTTCCTATACTAGTTGGGAGCCCCTCTAGGGTAAGCCAGCATGCAAAGGAAGCCAGCAAGGGACCAGCAGAAAACTCTCCCCCTGCAAGGAGGTCCCAAGCTGTCAGTTTTCTTGTGTCTAGAGCCGCCCTAATTTGTCTACGCTCCCTGAAGCCCTCCTGATGCCTTCCATGATATTTTCGGTTCCTTGTTGTGGACCAAATTGGGTGACCACAGAAGGTTGTGAGTTGTCTGTTGAGGGGACCTTTAACCCTCTGCCATTCTGAAATGACAGAGACCACGATGGAGCCGGTTGCCGACACCTGGGACAAGCTGAGAGCCCCTGCTGGAGAGCTGCAGACCTTTGAGAGCCCACTCCCCTCCATCTCCCCATCCCCAAACCGCGTTGCCCTGAATGGGAGATGGTAAGTGCTCTACCCATCGGTTGTGTCCCAAGACGTCAGACTGAAACATAAATTACACACAGCACATGTTGCCCCAAATATGGGCCGCTTCTCGCTGCATGGTGTGGAGTGGCATGCAGATGTGGCATTAGATAACGTTGCCTCACACGGGAGGAAGTCAGTGCCTCTCCAAGTCTCTGACCATCTTCCTGACGGCATCAAGGAGAAAGCCTTGATGTGGTGCTGACATGTCTCCCACGGCTTTCTAATGCACCTTCCCCCCCGTCAACAGAGGGCAGCCCCCCAGCTCCCGCAGGCAGCAGGCAGCAGGCAGCGGCATCTGGCTCGAGCTTCATGGCTTTGCTCTGACAGTTACCTTCTGCTTGGGGCATTCTTTTTCATTTACAGTGGGACCCAAACAAACTTTCCTCTAAAATATAAAATTGAGTAAAATACTGAGTGATTTGAAAAAAACTGTTAAGTCAGTCATAGGTGGTATGCAGAAAAAACTGCCAGGGTGGTACTGAAATGAGTGAAGAGCACGCTCCCTAGAAAGCGCCGGATGAGTGACCCAGTGACTGAGGAGGAGGGAGGAGGGAGGTGAGAGAGGAAGGGAGACAATGCCTTAGGGGCCTCAAGTATTCTACTTTGAACCTGGGGTCCAAAAACCAGGGGCTGGTCCCTGCTCTTACTAACAGGTGTGTGCCACCTCACTTCCCTTGTCTGGGCCTCGGTTTCCCTAGGTACATAAGGAAGATAATAATGTCTGTCTTCTTCAGTGATTATTTTGAAGTGGTCACTGTTTTCAGAAGTCCCAAGGGGGAAGTAGGCACACAAACCAGAAATGCTAATAGTCGGTTTGAAGCAGAGGCTTGCTTTGTTAGGCTAACAGACTTGGTGAATATTAGAACCCCCAGAAGCTGCATCTTGCCGCGACCGGCTGTCAAGGGACAGGGACCTCTGGCTGCTCAGCTGCCACAAGGCCACACGTGGGGTCCCTTTCTGTTCTCAGGGGCTGCCAGCTCTGTTGCTTCCCTGTCTTCCCCCTGGTCAGGGCAGCTTTGAACCAGCTTGTTGTCAGGACAGAGCTTGGAATCCGAGTCAGCCAGGCCCCTGGACACCATCAACACCTCGGGTCTGGGCAGTGGCCCTGCTGCTGGCTTTGGCATGTCCACCCTGACCCCCTCCAAACCCATTCTCTACAAGACCCAAATCTGGTTTTGCCTGTGCCCAGGCAGAGTTGCAGAGCAGCGTGGTAATATGTGCCAGCCTGTTGGATGGCTGAGGCTGCAGAGGGCACAGGGTGGATCCTGAGGGTTTGAATCTCAGCGGAGGCAGTGGGGATGGGGAGGTGGTGGTGGGGGTGCAGGAAGGCACAGGGGGTAGAATGACAAGCCTTGGGGCCTGCATGGAGGAGGAGGAGAGCAGGCGGAGGGTGAAGCCAACCCAGATGTGTCTCTGTTAATGCATCTTTCCTTCTGCTCAAGGCTCACGTTCCTCTTGGAAGCGCCCCCAAGAGGGGGTGGCCATTCTCCCGAGCTCACGGCCGTTTTGGGTGAAGTCAGTTCTTTCCTGATTGAGGGGCTCTCTTGGCACCCTTGAAGCCAGCCTTGCCCTGGACATTTGAATTTCTTCTTTTCAAGTCGGGGGCCACCACGACAGAGCCCCCTAACAACGAGAAGAAGCGCTGTGAAAGCTGTCCTTTGGGGTGCCCTGCAAATCCCAGGGGAGGGAGATGGGAGGAATTTCATCTTCCAAGGTCAGGAGAGCCCTCGGGAAAACTTGCCATTCCTAGTTGCAGTTTCCTGTCTCTGGGCCTTTGCCCCAGCGGCGCCCCCTTGGGGGGCCGCTTACAGCCTTCTCCCTGTGCTCCATCCTTTAGCCAACCTCCAGGGCCCAGGGCCCCTCCTTCACGGCTCTTCCAGCTAATAATAATTAGCTTTATTCATTTAAAAAATACATTTGGGGATAAATCATAAACTTCCTATTTCATGAAGGTAGTTCCTGGTATCTGCATGCACATCATAAAGCAGTTCATGTCTGGGGCGAGTCTGTTTATTTTCTTACACTTCCCCAATGCCTAGCATGGAGCTGAGCATTTAAAAAAATATACTACTCAACGGTCGCTTGAATGCGTGACGTTTCAGTGGGCAAAGTGACCTTGAGTTCTGATGGACGGAGAGTCTGCCCTTACTAGGTGGTAAGTGCCTCGTCTTAGGCTTTTGGTGGCCAGCACGCTCCCTAGAAAGTGCCAGATGAGTGGCTGAGGAGGAGGGAAGAGGGAGATGAGAAAGGAAGGAAAAGAGGTTGGTAGCTTGAGAGGTAAGTGAAGAGACAGACAAAAACTGGTGTGTGTCCAAATGCGGTAGGTGGGTAGGTAGGTGTGTGTGTGAGAATGGAGCCCTCTTGCCAGGTCGATACGTGCGTAAAAGAGCTGGTAGGAAGGCAGAGAGATAGGCAGGTATGTAAATACATAGGCAGTTGTATAAACAGTTGGTAAAATGCTAAGTCAAAGTAAGTAGACAGGTGTGGAGTCAGGGAGACAATCTGAGTTTGAGGGCAGGCAGGTAGGGGGCTGGGCAGGTGGCTGGGAGGACCAGCAGGCAGTTAGGAAGGAGACAGTCGGGCAGGTAAGAGCCAGAGATCAGAAACCGCCTGGCTGGCTCAGGCACCAGTCTTGCAGGCAAGCCCAGCTCGCGGGCCATTGGTTGGTCCCGGGAAAACCCCGGGGGAAGTGCCAACTTCCGACTGCAGGTGTTTCTCCTTCTGTGGCTCCTGGGGGTGACAGTGGACGGGGCTGAGCTGGCTGGGAAGCAGCCCAAGATCAAAAGCCCACAGCCCCGGCTGCCAACGCCTCGCCTGCCAAGAGTCAAGGGAAACTCTTGGATCAGAGCAGGAACGGGCTCTTGGGAAAGGAAGCCTGGAGGGAAGGTGCAGCCTCTTTCCTCTCCCCAGTCCCAGCACCGGTTTCTCTTATCCAACGGGCCAAACAGGGAAGGAAGCTGGAGGAAGAGTCAGACGCCTGTGGGGTGTCCCTCCCTTTCCAAGAAATCAGGCAGCTTCCCAGAGCCTCTGTTCTGTGGTTCCAAGGGCAGCGAGCTTGAGGGCAAAACCCCACCTAAGACATAGAGCCACAACAACGGAGCACAGGAACGTGAAAGAGAGCAGCAAAATATAAAACCATGGCAGGGATGTCCTACAGCCCCTGAGAAAGCTGCCAGAAAAGGGCCTGCTGTGCAAGATATTCCATTCACATGTCCAAGGCTGGCTGGTCTGTCTTCACCTCCTGTTCACAGCACGTCTGGGGTTGCCTCAAATGTCGGTTTCAAGGCTGCTGAGTCAGAACCAACTCTCCCGTTGCTGGGAATGTATGTGCCTTACGTTGGCTGATGCTATCGAATCCTCTTAACAATGACTCTGGGTAATATCACCTCCATTTTACAGATAGGGAAACTGAGGCCTGGGGGAGGTGGTTCCAGAAAGTGCTCAAAGTCATACCCATTGGAATCTGGGAGCCAGGGCAGGCACAGCCCATGAGGTCAGCCAATGTGTCAATGTAAGGGCAGGCAACTCATTGATCGGTTTCTTGGATACACATAGCACCATGCACTCAGCACTGCGTTTTGCGTTGAGATGTCCCCAGTGAGAGTGCAGACACGATTGTTTCCTCAGCACTCTAAACCCTGAATTATTTCCCCACTGTCCAGTTCTCCCTGCTGTTATTCCCCCACCCCCCAGAATTGTCTGATGTTTAATCAGCGCCCGCCTTTTGCCAGACATTGCCCTGCATGGTTTCCCAGCTGCCGTCTCATTTAACCTTCACTGTAACCACAGGAGGTTACATTTCGCCCCATTTTAGAGGCAAAGAAACAGGTTCAGAGTGGCTGAATCCTGTGTCCAAGGTTGCACGGTTTTTAGGTGGCCCAGCATGGCCTCAAACCCAGAACTGTCCAGCTCCTAGCCTGGCTCTTTCTCCATCACTGCCCATCCTAATTCTTCTTCTCTGGCCTTAGATTAGCCTTCCAAGCATTGTCAGCCACTGCCCACCAGTGACTGCCCAAATGTTTGCTTTAATTCCCCCAGATTGACTGTCAATTTCCTTCAGGACACAGACCTTGACTCTTGGGCCAGCCCTGAGCTGGCCAAGGTCGCATCTCCAGCAGTGGGCTTTCTGCACAGTTGCAACGGAGGCACTGCAATATCTGAAGGTGCCTTCTGAATCATCAGTGAAGTTTCGTTTTGAAGACTATCAACCCATGTTGATAGGTTTACGGTATCCGCTTTGGGTTGTTTAGAAGAAGTATCTGAGCAGAAAGTACTACAATGGCCCTGGGCTCATGAGACC
This sequence comes from Cabassous unicinctus, assembly GCA_029593785.1. Classification (NCBI taxonomy): domain Eukaryota; kingdom Metazoa; phylum Chordata; class Mammalia; order Cingulata; family Chlamyphoridae; genus Cabassous; species Cabassous unicinctus. The sequence continues at coordinate 6,923 of JAQZBX010044022.1, forward strand.
CAGGAGCCCCCCTCCCCAGGCTGTGCCCTGTAATGTGTGAACAGGGGCAAGCCACTCAGCCTATCTGGGCCTCAGTTTCCTCATTTGTAAAGTGGGAATAATAGTAGTACCTGAACCATCCATCCATTCATCCTCCCTCCTTCTCATCCCCCTTCCTTCCTCCCTCTCTTCCTCCATCCATCCATCATTCAACAAATAGATATTTTATACCTACCATGTGCCATGCACTGTGCTAGGCATTTGGGATGCATCTGCAATTAAAACAAAGATCCCTGCCCTCATGGAGCCTTTGTTCCAATGGGAGAGTCAGATATTAAATAATAGACATCTTACAAAAGTAAAATATATGGAAGATGAAGAAAAAGTAGATATGGGCAAGGAGCCTCAGGAGTGTGGAGCGGGGAGTTGCAATTCTAGATGGGATGGTCGGGATAGGTCTTACTGAGATGGTGGCATTTGGGCAAGGAGTTGAAGGAAGTGAGGAGATTGACCAAGAGGATCTTGGGGGAAGGGCACTGCAGGTGGGGAGGGGAGAGCATGCACAGTTTCTGAGGATACCTAAGGAAGAGTGCTTAGGTAGAGAGAGGAGCACGTGCAAAGGTCCTGAGGCAGGGAGTGTGCTAGGCATGTCTGAGAAGCAGCAAGAAGACCAGTGTGGCTGAGCAGAATGAGCAGGGCAGAGAGGTGAGGAGGGTCAGATCATGGATAGTTTTGTTGGCAATTGTTCAGATTTAGCTTTTCCTCTGGGTGAAATAGGAAGCCAATGGAGGGTTGGTTTGGAGCAGTGGAGGGCCAAGATCATTACTGGGTTGTTGAGAGACTGACAAAAACCTACATGAATGATTTCCTTTTCTGAACCCACATTGAAGCTAAAGTCAGTGCCCTTTGTTTACAAATGGCGAAATTCTCTTTCCCTGTTCTCTTCCTTCCCCTCTGGAGCCTAAAGTCCTCCAGCTCACCTGGACCCCAGAAGCCCACCTTAGGCAAGCCTTGCAGCCTAGGAGGGGAGCACTGGCCCGGTGGGCAGGGAGAGGGAGCAGGTAAAGGAAGTGATTCATCTGACCCCATTTCCCAGCCCCCTGAAGACCATGCTACCCAGCCCAGTTCCACTTTCTGGAGTCACGTGGGATCAGAAATAAAAATAATATATCCCCAGGGAGGAAACAGAGTTAAATAACAGGAACCACCACTCGCGGGGGTGGGGGGGGTCAGGGAGGGAGGGAAGGAGGGAGCGGGGGGGGGGCTAAGGTGTCAGGCAGCAGCCATGTAAAGGCAGGTGGACGATGAGGGGTTCAGGAAGAGAGGAAGGCTCTGCCCCCCCAGGATGGCACCACTCGGGAGCATCTGCACCCCCATCAAGGCCACCCCCACCTGGAGATCATTGCAGGTGGTAAGGCGCCCCTGCCCCTTCCTCCTCAGCGTCTGGTGGGAGAGAGACAGTGAAAAGTGTGTCCAAGAGACCCCTGGCAACCACCTGGCTGAGAACTTAACCACGGGCAGTGCCAACCCCAAATACTCAGGTCTGGGCAGAAGAAATCCTGCAATACCCTGGCCAAGGTACCACCTCGAGGCCAGACTATGGACAAAAGCTTGTCTGCTCCACCGCTTCCCACCAGGGGCACCTGGCCAAGCAGCGCTTCTGGAAGTCTCCATTTTTCCTTTATGTGAGAATGGAGACCATAAAAGGACTCAGCTCCCGGGGTTCTTATGGGGACTCAGTGAGATGGTAGCGGGCCTGTGCTGAGCGCTGGCCGGCATGTGGCCAAGAGCCGAGAGATAAACGCTACCCTGAGACCACAAGGAGACCAGAAGGGCTGTGATTTATGCCCCCAAGTCATAACATCGGCAAAGCAGGGAAGCTTTGCATAGAGAAGGAGGCAGAACAAACATTCCTGTCTTTAGGAAATCTATTATTTGCAACAAAGTGAGAATCTCTTTGTGGCTGGGAAAGAGGTCCTACAAATTCTTGAAGAGCCAAGGATATGAGTAGAAACCAAGAGAGCAGTGTAGGTGTATTTTTCTGATTTAAGATGCATACAGTGTCACAACTCCTCTTTAAAAATAGCACACTTTTTCCCTCTGAGCTGGTTCCAAATCTCCCCCCACCTCCCCAACCGTCCTGCCTCTTTCCCTCCTTCCCTCCTTCTCTCTGCCTGTCTGCTTTTTTGTCTCTTTCTACGTCTTTCTCCCTTCCTCTATCTCTCTCTCTCTGTCTCTGGTTTCTGTCTCTCTCTGTGACACACACATAGACGCGTGCCCGTGGACATGCACACACACACAGGCACACACGGCATCTCTGCTCGCCACTCTTTGGCTCCTCTCCCCTGCCCTCCCGTTCCTCCATCTTAGAGCCGCACTGATTGTGCTGGCATCCGTCTCCCCCGCTAGACTGGGAGGCCCCTGAAGGCAGGGGGCTGATCAATCAGTCCATCTCTGCATCCCCAGGGCTCAGCACAGTGCCGAGCTCAGAAAGCAAGCCGAGCAGGCATTTAGCTGTGCGCCCCCAGAATGGTTTTCTTTTAAGCAGTGCGGGAAGCACGCCGCGTGCCTCCAGCACACACCCAGCAACAGAGATGGGCTTCTCCACGCTCTCGCTGCTCCTGCCAGCTCACCCGGAGGCCAGGTGCCACCCCCACCACCACCATCATCCACTGGAGCCTCGCCATCCTGGGACAGGATGAGCACACTGACTTCCTTTTCAGGAAGGAGGGAAAATCCCAGTCCATTGCTCCCGGAGCAAAAGGGATGCTGACTTACCACCACAGCTCTTGTGGCTGGGGATGCTCTCGGCCTCCGGGGCCTGCAGCCCGCTCCAGGCCCACCACAGGAAGGCCAAGTCCAGGTCCCCTTTCTCCAGCAGGGTCAGGGAGATCTTCCTGGCCAGAGCCTCGCCGTCGGACTCGTGGAGCAGGGCATGGTGGTACTCCCTGGAGAGAAGCTCCTCCCGCAGCAGGTTGTCCAGGAGGGTCTGCACCTGGCTCGGCCGGCGGCTGGAGAGCAGGGCCCGGACCTGTGCCAGGATGGTCTGGAAGTGGTCCATGGCTGTGCTCGGAGGCAGGACAGCGGCCCCGGGCCAGAGCCCGGGATCTCTGCTCACCCAGCCTGCAGCATCCAAAACATGAAGTGAAAAACTGGACAAGGGAACCTCTGCGGTTGATTCCTGCTTAGGAAGATTTCCTCATTTGTATTGTAGGCTGAGGTGCCTGATGAGCAGACAGAAATGGGTTCTCAGGCTGATGGGGTCCCATGCACATTCACTGGGTACCTCCCCTGTGCATCCAATCCCCTCGACTAGGAGGAAGAAAACCTGCCTCTGTTGAGGACCTAGGCTGTGCTAGAAGAGAGCAGCAGAACATGGAGATTAAGCAGGTGGGCGGGGGGCTAATCTGCCTGAGTTCAAATCCCACATGGACCACTTGCTAGTTATGTGACCTTGGGCAAGTGACTTAACCTCTATGAGCTTCCATTTCTCCATCTACAAAAATGGAATGAAAAGAACAGTTCTTACCACATAGGGGTATGGTGAGGATTAAATGAGAGCAAGTAGCACAGTATTGAGACAGGTAGGTAGATGCATTCATACATAGATACATAGGTAGATAGAGATAGAGCAACTAGCATGGCATCTATACGGTGATAATTGCTCAATAAATGAGTCACTGTCATGATCATTATTGATTAATCATACCAACAACTCTCCATGACCTTGGGCAAGACGTTTAACCTCATTAAGCCTCAGTCTCCTTCTCTGAAAAATCCCCCAGTAAAAGCAACCTTATTGGGCTGATTAAAAGAGATAATGCATGTAAAGGGCTTAGCACTGGACCAAGTAAGAACTTAAAAGTCAATGACTCTTTTATTACTCTCACCCCTACTTTACTAATGAACAAAAAAGAGGCTTTGCATAGGAGCCAGTCTGTTTTAGGATTCTACCCTAAAAATCCCCAACGTTATTGTTCTATCATAGCCGATTGCTCTCCCTGCCCATTCTGGAACACACCGTGACCCTATTTCCTTTCCTGGCTTCGGCTTTGCCATCTCTCAAATGGGGTCATTTGCATTGTTGATTTAAATGAGACAAAGGAGGACTTCCAGTATAGTTGTGTCGCTCCTATCTGACCAGCCTTCCTGCAGACAAGAGCTGAAAACTACAGGGAAATAGAAAAAGCAGCTACTAGAAGGCACTGAAGAGTGACCGGAGTAGGCAGGTACTGGAGGGGAGTTGGCACCTGAAGACAGGAATGTCCTGGTAAAGTTCGCCGTTCATGAGTTCAGACTGAGGCCAGGTCTCCTCAGTGCCAGGCAGGACAGCAAAGCCCTGGTAGAAAATACACAGTCTTCCTGAGCTGAAAAGCCAGAGAGCAGAGTTTGGGATACAATAACAGAAATAAAAAATTCACAGGTGGGATTAACAGCAAAATGGAAGAGACCAAGAATCAGTGGACTTGAAGGAGAAGCAAATGAAGTTATTCAATCTAAAGAAGAGAAACAAAAAGATTGAAAAAATAGCCTGAAAGATCTGTGGGACAATATCAAAGCTCTAACACATACCTGCTTAGAGTCCCAGAGGAAAAGGAGAGAGAATGGGACAAAAAATATATGAAGAAAGAAGATCCAAAAACTTTCCTAAATTTGGTGAGAAGAACACAGATTCCAGAAGCTCAGCAAACCCTAGGCAGGACAGATACAAAGCAGAGCCTAGCCAAACTGCTGAACTCAGAGATAAAGGGGAAATCTTGAGCAGTCAGAAGAAAAGGCTCAGGACATCCAGAATATTTGAATGATTTCTGGCTTCCCATCAAAAACCTCGGAGGTCAGGGAAGCGGATGTGGCTCAAGTGGCTGGGCTCCCAGGTTCGATTCCCCGGGCATCCTGGTGAAAAGCAAGCTGGCCTGTGCAAAGTGGTAGCCCATGCAGGGGTGCTGGCCCACGCGGAGTGCTGGTGCAGCAAGATGATGCAACAAAGGGAGACACAGAAGAGAGACAACGAGAGACACAGCAAATCAGTGAGTTGAGGTGGCGCAAAAGATTGAGCAACCTCTCTCCACTCTGGAAGGTCCCAGGATCAGTTCCTGCTGCCGCCTAAAGAGAAGACAAGCAGAAGAACACACAGAGAGCAGACAGTGAGTGCAAAACAACAAGGTGTGTGTGTGTAAATAAATAAATAAATCTTAAAAAAAAAACAAAACCCACAGAGGACAGAAAATAGTAGGGCAACACCTCGAAAATGCTGAGTAGAAAACAAAAACAAATGTCAACCCAGAATTTGATATCCAGTGCAAATATCTTCCAAGAATTCAGCAGTTGAGTACTTGCTTCCCACATGGGAGGTCCCAGGTTTGGTTCTGCTGGAAAAAAACAAACAAACAAACAAACAAAACAAAACAAAACAACTCAGGGGAGCCAATGTGGCTTAGTGGCTGAGTGCCGGCTTCTCACATATGAGATCCCTGGTTCAATCCCCAGCCTGGTTCAATCCCCAGCCCTCGTACCAAAAAAAAAAAAAAAGATATTTTCAGATGAAAGAAAAGTAAAAGAATGTGCTTCCAGCTGACCTATACCACAAGAAATGCTAAAGGAAGTTCTTTAGGCAGAAAGGAAATAAATGACACCAGAAAGAAATTCAGACCTGAAAGAAGAATTGATGAGTACCTGAAATGGTAATTATCTGGGTAAATATAAAAAAGTACTTTATCTCTTAATTTAAAAAAATATATAGACTGGTTAAGGCAAAAGTTATTGCATTGTCAAGTGATAAAGGAAAGTTGGACCTATGTAGTTGCAAGTCTTTTATATTTTCTGTCAAGTGTCACAATCTTAATTCTATGTAGACTGTTTCTATGTATTAGGATATAATTTCTAGAGGGTGTATATTATAATCCCTAGAACAACTATGAAAATACAATGCAAAGAGGGATAGCTAAAAAGCAATATAGAAACTCAGCATATAAAAGCAATAACTTTCCCCCAGCATGGACATGACTCCCAGGGATGAGCCTCCCTGGCACTGAGGGATTGCTACCAAGTACCAACAAGAAATACATCTGGAAAAACAACAACAACAACAACAAAAAACCCACCTTGACCCAAAGGGGGAAAGCTAAAGACAAATGAGTTTGTGTGGCTAAGAGAATTCAAAGTGAGTCAGGAGGCCATCCCAGAGGTAGTGTTTATGCACATCTCAACAGGATCTCATTGACAGCCAAAGTAGATACAACCCCAAATAGCAAAGCTCCTCAGGGATATGGAAACATCCAGACACTATAGTCAGAACAGACAGCTCAGTAATTTGGCCCCTTCCCAGTGGGCCCTAATCTAGTATTTATGCTTCCCAGTGTGACTGAATTAGACTCAGCAGTGGTTTCCCTATGCATGACTCTTCTGTCCTTCTATCTGAACCTATAATTAGTACTAGAGTTGGTAGGTGTACATCCAAGAGACTTAAATCTTTGGGCTGTCCGTGTGCCAGCTGAGCCCTGAATCTCAACGGAGTTGTAACACCTACTCTCCAGTTCAATGAACTCACACAGGACAACTAACAGGGAGGAGATGATGGACAAACAACATACCAAGGAACTGAGAGTGCCTACAACTGCAAGCAAGAGAGTCCCATCTATCGGATGTATGGGATTGAAGCCCCTCTCAATTAATGGTGGAGTAGGCATCACCCTCCCAGAGTCCTCAGTATTGGGAAATGAGCTATGGACTAAAATAAACTTACTAGTATTCTACTATAGACTACTTGTGATTCTAGTAATGGAAAAAATACCTTTGTTGTGGAGGCAACGACCCATGGATGTTCTGGGTTTAGGGAGAGGGAAAAACAGATGTGATGGGGGGCATTTTTGGGACTTGGGAATCATCCTGAATGACATTACAACGACAGATACAGGCCATTATATATCTGGCCATAACCTACAGAATTGAGTGGGAGAGAGTGTAAACTACAATGTAAACTATAATCCATGCTTAGTAACAATGCTCCAAAATGTATTTATCAATTGCAATAAATGTACCAAACTGATGAAAGATGCTGCTAATGTGGGAAAATGTGGGAGGTGTGGGGAGCAGGGCATATGGGAATTGCCTATATAGTCTCTGTAACGTTTATGTAATCGAAGTATCTTTTAAAAAATAAAAAAGTGGGAAAAAAAGCAATACAGAAATTAAAATGGAATTTTAAATGCGATGAAGACTTTCAGCTGTTGGTTTGAATAAGCAGTCCAACAAAATCATGACATTTTAAATTTTATGCAATTAGGCAGAAGGTAGAAATTCCAAAGCTCTTCTGACCGTACAAAGTATTTGTACTTCTCAGAAAACTGAGATGAAAATGTAAATGTTATTCCCAGGCCAACAAATGATTAATTAAGATCATCAAAGTTGCATTTTTAGGGGTTAAAGGTCATACTCCACAGGCTAAAGCAACAGTTTTTCAAAGCTGGGAGTTTTAAAGGACACCTTTGTACAAATAGCATTTTTTGAGACTTTTAAACTATTTTGAGAATAGGCTTTGCATTTTCACACCGGTCTCCTCTAATGGCAGGAGAATAAGTTGGATGCTGGTACAAATGTTCTCAACTTTGTCAGAACTAACTTTGTGATGAAGAATGGTATCTGCTTTGCTGCAAGCAGAGGGGAAGAGGACATTACTGCTTTTTCCTTCCTTTCTTTCTGAGATTTCTTTCTCCAGAAATTAGAAGACCCTGCAGTTTCTTGGCCAAGATGGTAATGTCATCAGTTATCCTTGAGAGAAAAAGAAAAGGTCTGAGGAGCTTAAAATGTAGAAGTTAGGAAAGAATAGGCCAGAATAGAATTTTAGCAGATGGAATATATGGCTTACAATCTTCAGCATGGCTGTGCAGAAGCTGGAAGGGGCTCTGTTGCAGGGAAGAATGAGGAAACCCTATTGTTAAGTACCTCTGCTCTGAGGTACTTGAGAGAGAGGGTTAAGTACCTCACCTCTGAGGTACTTCAGAGGACAGAATCCGTCTCCAAGAACCCCAAGGTGGGAATGACCAATGATGAAACATCAAAGCTTGGGTTCACAGAATCAGGAATAAGGGCAGATTCTCCTAGACATTTGTCAGATTTCCTTCCCCTTTCCTATCAATCCCACTATCCCCTCATCCTGTTCTAAGTCAGGAAAACCTGAGTTCCAGCTTCCGCTTAATGACTGACTCACTATGCCACCATGGGCAAGACACTTCCTCTCTTTGGGCCACAATTTCGTCACCTGTGGAACACGTAGGTTAGATTATGTGAGCCCGAAGATTGCTTTCCATTCTGAAATACTGCACTTATCTGTGAGGTTTTACCCAGAAGCCACTGGGCTCCGAGCTCAACAATATTGCCTGGCAATTACACCACATTTCTCCATCTTCGATTATTCATGTGCCCCCCGCACAATTTTTTTTATCATAATCACATACAATCTGTATGATTAAGTATCTAATATTTTCCTTTAATCTGACCTCTTTACCTTCACTTATTATGAAGGGAATTTTCACAGCTCTACCATCTGCCACAATTGGAAAGTCAGAATCACAAGCCCAAGAACAGTAGGCAACTGTGACAGACACATGGAAAGTGGAATGGTAACGAGAAAGTTTAGATTCCTCTGCCTGCTGAAGTTTCTGTTGCGGAGGCCCAATCTCTCTTTTCGACAAAACGTGGTTAGCAAGTGCTAGAGAGATGGTAAAGACAAACCAGCACCAAGCAGAAATTCCCTTGCATCTGTAGATGAGTGAAAAATTTGAAAGGTATTGGTGAGGTTGTCGAAAAATGGGAGCACTCCTATTCTGCTGGAGAGCATGTGGATTGGTTCAATCACTCAGAGTAACAATTTGATAATACCTAATATGATGGAAGAAGTGCAGCATTTCACTCCTCTGTATATATACCAGGGAAATTCTGACATGTAGAGCAGCAAAAAATAAGAAATAAAACTCAGCATAAGACCAGATACTACTGTCCTTTACAGACATTCCGGAGTAGATATTGCCTTAATGAATTAACTTAATGGACCCAATCAAAGTGAAGGGATTTAATATTTGGGAAAATGAAAGTTAGTCAAATAAATTACATATTGGAATATAGCCCAAGTTGCTAAAGGTTGAATAGTTGAGTCTTTATGTTTTTTCTCCTTCCCTTTCATAATAGTATAGCATTAAAGTAAACCCACAAACTGTGACCTGAGTCTGTTATATTCCTAAGAAGAGACTTTTTAAAAAAAAGATTTATTTATTTATTCCTCCCCCCTTGTTGTTTCGCACTTGCTGTCTGCTCTCTGTGTCTATTCGCTGTCTGCTCACCTCCTCTTCTCGTCTTCTCTTTAGGAGATGTGGGAGAGAGGCACTCAATCGCTTGAGCCACCTCAGCTCCCTGGTCTGTTTTGTCTCTCATTGTCTCTCCTCTTTGTCTCTTTTTGCTGTGCTAGCTCTCCACGTGGGCCAGCTCTCCACGCGGGCCAGTTCTCTGTGCAGGCCAGCTCTCCACGCGGGCCAGTTCTCTGTGCAGGCCAGCTCTCCACGCAGGCCAGCTCACCTTCACCAGGAGGCTCTGGCAAATGAACCCGGGTCCTCCCATGTGGTAGATGGGAGCCCAATCGCTTGAGCCAGAAGAGACTTTAAAATAGGATGTTAGGGCTTCTGTGTTCAGATACAAGCATTCCAGAACCTTTTCTTCATGAATTCAACTGCTAGTAGAGTCTCCACAAATTCAGTGACATTAGTTGTCGGTTACTGCCCACCTATAATTCCTTCTAGAATCATCACAAGTTATGCATCATCAAGGCTGTCTTTGTGCTCCTATAAAAAACTGATAATTTTAAGGAAAAGTGTTGTGCTTATTGAAGGGTATTTAAGTGTCTTTGGCAATTCCTGCAATGGTAAAATTACCAATTAACTCATTTATGGGTGGCAGCCGGAGGGTTTGAATTCCATTCCCAATTCTAATTGTGTTTGATGTTACTTAAAATTTTCTGATTATTGCTACAAGGTTGGATGGTTTTGATGCTAATAGCAAATTTCTTTATACTGTGTCATAAAGCTTATCATTAAGCCTTATTAAGGATGCTTTTCTCTGAAAGTGAGGTATTCTAATATTTACTAGCAGTGCCAAATATCCTGTGCATATCTACAATTTAACCTTGGAATGCATGTTACCTGATTAGCTCCCTTCTTCTGTGTGGTGTCTCTGTGCATAAAGCCAGTTAAGTTTTGTATGGCTGTAGACTTCAGACTTCAGCAACATGAAAATAATATGTGAAGCAAGATTCTGTGGTTAAGAGATTACATTTATTCACTTTTATTATTTAAGATTGAAACTTAACATGAATGAACAAAAACCACTCTAAGAATATAATCATTTCATAGCTGTAAAAAAATAATCACCACGAGAACTTAATTCATCCACAGCAGGTTGAGTAAACAATCGCAATCCACGCCTACAACAGAATCCTGTGCAAGTTAAATTCATGAACGAGAGCTGCGTCTGTTAACATGCAAGGATCAAAAACGTAGGAAGCGAAAGAGCAGATGCAGTCTGCAAAGCACTGCTGAGGGAGAGGCACGTATGAGATAAGGGCCTGCGTGAAGTGCTCAGCTCTCAAGTCAGGATCCTGGCTATTTCTAGAGCAAAATGGAGGGGGGGTTTAGGATTTCACAGGGGCTTAGATAAAACTTGTTTTATTTTGTTAGCTGAGACATAATTACATGGCTACTCATATTATTATTCATTATACCTTCTCGCCTGTCAGAATGTTCTCTTAGCTTGGCCCGAATGATATTGCTGACATTCTGTTTTAGATCTACAAAAACGGCCATTTCATATGTTTGAATATGATATTAGGCTATAATAACACATCATGGAAAGAAGGAGACTTTCTTTCTTGTTATAGGATGCTCTGTTATTTAATGCCTGTTGCCCCCACCCCCACCCCCAGTTGCCAGCAGAGTAGCACAGGAACCATGCTTTGGGAAGCACAGACTGAGCGCTTGTTGTCTGTCACAAATGGGGACTTGGGTCCTGATTCTCAGTGAGGACCAGAAACTTGTGGTCTGGGACTAGAAGGAGGAGGGGGCTCGTGCACAGGGGCCTGCTGAGAGAGGCAGGCAGCTGAGCCCGATGCACAACACTCAGGCCCCAGGCTCCCCAAGGCAAGGCTCGGGGCTCAGGCAGCCCTGCCTGATGGGCAAAGGCCCGTTGCCTTGGAGATCAGTGATGACTATGATGATGATGGTGATGATGATAATATAGTTTTAAAAGGCAGGTGCCACCTCTTGAGTGAGAACAGTGGGGATCTAGGCACTTTCTGTATATGGTCTCTTTCTCACCAAAAGCACCAGCAGTCTCGGTTGTCAGGTGAGCCCCAGAGATGCAATGTTGCAGAACTGGGCAGCCTGCCCCGAGCCTGCCTTTCCCTCTGCCCCGCTCCCTGGCTTGGCAGCCCAGGAGGGTGTGGCGCTGGGGGATTGGAAAACGAGAAGGGGGTCTCCTGGAGCGCAGCGTTCGATGGAGTGGCTGCTTCCTCTTGAGAGGCAGAGGGCCCAGCTCCCCCGCGCACGGGCTCATGAGCACGGCAGGTCTGGTCTCTGCGGGTGCTGCGTGGCTGCCCACAGACCCGGGTCGTGGGCCGTCTCGTCTCAGCCTGAGTCACCGCAGTCACATGATTGGGGATGTGGACTGCTGCCTTTTCTTCTCGGGCTTCCCCCCAGGCGCGTGGAGCTCCCCCCTGGCTCATGACTGTGGCGGCATCGGCAGAGGACGGTGACATGACTCAACGTGGCTCTCACGAATCAGGAGTCCTGGGTCCAGTCAGGTGCCAGGCTCAGTCCTTACTGGCTTGCAAGAGCAAATGGTTACATTTTCAGGAATTTTGCAAGCCACCATTATCAAAACTTAAATGACATAAACTTACAATGAAATACCTAGTAAGGCAGCCACTGCCGGCTCCACACAGGGGCAGCCCTGGGCGAGCTCCCCGCTACTGTGCGGCTTTCCTGGGCGAGAACGCAGGCCCCTCTGCCCCAGCTGCAGGTCTACACCCACCGCAGGAGGTGCCGGCGGCTGGCCCGTGCCTGCCTGGACTTTGACAACGTGATCTTTGAGCCGCACGTGGTACACGGTTCCAAGAACCCGCGCCAGGATGTCCCGCGGACGCACCCTGCGGCACATCAACAAGTTGTGGGAGCACGTTCAAAAAAAGTCGCTGCCAGCCTAAGAGCTTCAGTTCTTTGAAGCAGTCGGGTTAATAAAAGATTTCTGGGGAAAGCACAGCTTGACACCCTTACGAGAAATCCTTCAGGTATTGCCCGCCCCTCACGAGCCCCGAGGGAAGGTGCTCTCTGGACGTGGGCTCCAGCCAGGCAGAACCGACCTGGCTCCCGCAGCCTGCAGAGGCGAGAGGGCCAGCCCCGGCTGGGGGTCACGGGGGGTCACCCTGCACACAACAAGTGCTGTTATTTATTTGGTTGTGTTTCCAAAAAATCAAACCGTCTTCAAACACAACTAAGATATAAAATACAGCATAAAATGAGATGTATACCTATTTCCCACATACATCTTCAGAAATTGTCCTGCTAAAATCCACTGGTAGCTCCTCCCTTTTCTCTCCTCCCAGCAAAGGACTTCTGCACCTGGCCAGGCTCCAGCCCCCTTCGGCTGCCGGGGAGAGAAACAAAAGCAGAAGGCTGCCTTCCCCACCCCATGGCCCCCTAGGCTCAGACCTGCTTCCCACAAAGCCACAAAACTCCCCCAAGGCCAAGGCCAAGGTGTACCTGTGTCTTGGCCGAAAGTGGTCACGGAGGGACAGACTTGGCCAAGAGGGTGCTGGGATGGGCTGTTGTCCTGCGCTCACAGGGAAGGGGCTGAGGGCAGAGGGGGCGTGGATGAGCCAGCCCTGCCCTCCAAGGGCGAACCGTCTTAGAAACCCCTCTTCGTGGGTGAGCATCCGAACTGGGGCCCTCTGTCCTCGTGCCATTGGTTAATCCTATAAATAGTAGGGGCCGAGGAAGCACACTGTCACGGGCATCTGGGAACATCCTGGGATGGGCCAGGCCCTGGGAAGGGGGAGAGGCTGGAGAGTGGGCCCCCATCGCTCCCGCTAGGTGAGGGGAACCAGGCTGCAGGACCGGGTAAGACTTTCCAGCCCTGGCGACAGACGCCTGCTTCGCCCCTGCCCTGTGGGGCCCACAAGGGATGTGGGGGAGCTTCCCCAACCCCGGACTCTGTTTTTCCAAGGGAGACGGTGAAGACCGGCCCAGGAGTGGGCCTTCAGCCGTCCCGGGAATGGTGCTCAGGCTTGCACGCCTGGCTGAGGGTGTCAGAGCAAAACACAAGGTCCACCTTAGGGCTTCCAGCAGAGTGAGCATCTCCAGCCCCAGGCAGCCAGCTCCCCAGAAGCGTCCGAGGGGAGCACGCTCCCTCTATGGGGTTCACTCCAACACAAGCAAGTGCAGGAGAGAGGCAGGAGGTAATGTCCTCCAAGAAAAGAAACGGTATAAGGCCATGCTAGAAACCCTTAAATACAGGAGTAAGACCAAATCGGGAAGGCAACACAAATTGTAAAAAGTAATCTGGGCTGCGTTCAGCATAGCAAAAGGACAGTATGAGCAAGCCACGCGCTGGTGAAAATGGTAAGTCATGGCTGCCTAACATTTTAAGCTCGTGACCTGGGGAAAATCCCTCAAACCACAGAAAAACAACACAACAACAAAAAACTGGCCAGATGCTACCAAGTCAGGTCAGCACCCTGCAAGTGGCTTTCTAACCTTGCTCTGTGAAAAGGTCTTTGAGCCCGCCTCGCTGCTCTGCCCTGCGGCAGCTGCTGTCCCTCCTGGGCTGGACGGGATGGAGTGTGCCCAGGCTGGCTTGCCATGGAGCCCAGGGCCGGCCGCCTCCCCCAGGACTTGGCAGCCCTCCGTGCCTGCTCTGAGCCACGAACGCTCCTCTTTAAGCAACTCTTTCAACTAAGGGATATTTCCCAATAAAAACTTTATGCCGGTCCAAGCTGATTTTCTGATTAAAGTCTTTTGCCATTAAAAAAAAAAAAATCACATAAAAACTAAGGTGATTAATACACAAAAGTTATCCTTCCCTAATTATTTTACTCCAGTTTATTATTATTTATGCTCTTGAGGTTTTTTACGTCAATTCTATCTGGATGGTGGCAATGCTACTTAATGGCGACCCACCGCACCTCTCTTTCCTTCTCTGCATTCAGTGATGTCGTGTTGATGGTTTGAAACTGGCCAGGGTGAGAGCATTTGGACATCAGTAAACATTATAAATCAAGCCTTTATCCCTGGAGAGCTGGTTGTCAACATTTACCCGCACTCCACTGCCATGCGGTTAACTTGTTGGTTTGTTTTGATCAAGTCACTTAACATCCCTGGGTTTCAATTTCCTCATCTGTAATTTGGGAATAATACCTATTCTGCCAGCCAATTGTTTCCTCCTCCTCTTTAATGCTGCTCCACCAAAACCCTCAATATCACCTCTACCTCCTCCATCAATCCTACAATTATTTGCATCATCACCATCAATCATCACCACCTCCACCA
>JAQZBX010044023.1:0-21480 GCA_029593785.1 Cabassous unicinctus
AATTGTGATCATTTTCTCATTTTGTTAATCTCAACCTTGGTTAAATCCAATGCTCGACCTATTATGGTCTGCCCTTGTGTGGCTGAACGTGTCTGGAGAAAAACACCACTTTACAGACTGGTCTCACTTTCAATTCGCTGCTTTTAACAAGTGGGTGCTTAATGCTGCCTGGCAACTTACTGCATTTCCCTCATCCTCTACTCACCATCGCTGAGACATTATTTTCTTCTTTTTCCTCTCTCCTCAGTGCTTCTTCCTACATCCTCACTTTCTATTGAGAACTTTTTCCTATTTTACTGGGATAATAAAATCCAAAAGAAGACACTTCCTCCCAGCATGTTCCCACCAGCACATCTACCCACCTGCTTGCTCTGTGCCCACATACTCTGAATTCCATTAGTATAGGGGAAAACCCTACACTTCTGTCTAATGCCAGTCCCTCTACTTGCTCACCAGTTTCCATCCCCTCTTACCTATTCAAGGACATCACACCAGCAATTGGCTCTTCTCTGCTGCCTTGTCTCATTTTCCCTGTCTACTGAATCATTTTCATGAATTTATACAATACTGTTATTTCTTCTGTCTTAGGGAGAAAAATATTTTCCAGATTTCTTATCCACCTTCAATTACTGGATGATTTCTCTTCTCCTGTGAAAATCAAAACTGTTCTAATAGTTATGTCTACTTGATATCTGCAATTTGCTTGTTTACCAATTCTAGTCAACTCTTGTAAAACTGCCATGGGACCTCCACATTGCCAAAACCAATGAGCGAGTCTTAGTTGACTTGTTTGCAGGATTTGGCTGAAATGATCAAATGATTAAGTATTTTCTTTACTTGCCTTTGAGGACACTATCCTGGGTTCTCGTCCTACCTTACTGGTCTTTCCTTTTTAGGCTCCTTTGCCAGTTCCTCTATTTATTCCCAACATTTAAACATCTATGTGCCTGGAGCTCAGTCTCAGACCTCTTTTCATTTTCTGCAATCACTTTCTAGGTGATCTCACATAGTACCAAAGCTTTAAATATTATCTATATGCTAATAACTCCCAAATTTACTACTCAAACCCAGACCTCTCTCCTGATCTCCAAATTCACATACTCAACCTCTTACTCAGTATTTCATCTTGGATATCTAATAAGCATCATAAATCTCTAAATGTTCCATGGTCCCAGGGCTCAATCCATAGACCTCTACTGGCACTCGTTTCCTTGGTGATCTCATTCAATCTTTAGTTTTAAATACCATCTATATGCTGATGATTCACAAATTTACATCTGCAGTCTAGAAGGCTCCCCTGAACTCCAGATCTTTATGGCCCATTGCCCATTAACATGTCTGTGATGGCTGATTTCATGTGTCAGTTTGGCTATGTTACGGTGTCTAGTTGTTTGGTCAAACACTAGCCTAATTGCTACTTTGGTGGTATTTCATAGACGGGATTAGAATCTGCAGTCAGTTGACTTTAAATAAAGGAGATTACCTTCAGTGATGTGCGTGAGCCTCATCCAATCAGTGGTAGGTCTTAAAAGTGATAATGGGGTGTTTCAAAAATCAGAAGGAATTCTGCCTCCAGACTATACCTCTACTTTTGCCTGGCTTCCCTTACAGACTTGGATTAAAGACTTAAACATTACTTCTTTTGTAATTTACAGCCTCCTACCTGCTGTATGGAATTCAGGCTTACCAGTCCACACAGTCATGTGAGTCAATTCCTTATAATAAATCTCTTATATTTATTGTAAGATTTATAGTAAATCTCTTACATATATATTTATACACACACACACACACACACACACACACACACACATCCTGTTGGTTCTATTTCTCTGGAGAACCCTGACTAATACAATGTCCAACACTGAACTAGTGATTTCTCCCTTCACCTCATGCCCTCTAACCCTAACCTTGCTTTTCCTGTCTTCTCATTTAATGATAACTCCAGTCCTAATGATGATTCCTTCCAATTGCCCAGCACAAAACCTTCAAATTCACTCTTGACTTCTTTCTTTCTATCGCAGCCCACATCTAATCTGTGAGCAACCCCTTTTGGCTTTACTTTCAAAATACTCTCTCTACTTTTGCCCTGGGGCACCTCCACAGCCATCACTCCACTCCAAACTACCACTGCATCTCTACCACATTATTGCAGCAGCTTCCTAAGTGGCCTCCCTGCTCTTTGCCCTTCAGTCTGTTTTCAACAGAGCATCCTGAACGAACTATGAATTCCTTCCAGTGGCTCTCCAGCTCATGCAGAGCAAAATCCCAAGTATTTAAAATGGCCTGGGGAGCCAATGTAGTTCAGTGGTTGAGTGACAGCTTCCCATGTACAAGGTCCAGGGTTCAACACCGAGCCCCGGTACCTCCAAAATTTTTTTAAAAAATTAAAAAAAATAATAAAATGGCCTATGAGGCTCTATGTGACCCAGCCCCTCGTTCCCCTTCTGACCACCTAGTATTATCACAGCTACTCACTGTGCTCCAGTCACACTGGCCTCCTTGCAGTTTAGGAACAGGCCCAACATGTCCCCACCAGGAGGTCTTTACAATTGCTCTTCTCTCAGCTCAAAATGTTCTTCTCACTGATATCAACATGGCTCACTCCCTCACCTCATCTTTGCCCAAATATTATCGTCTGCATGAAACCTTCCCTGACTATCCTAATCTGCACCCCATCCCCCAATCTTGGTGCTCCTATCCCCATTCAAAGTTTTATTTTGCTCCATAACATCATCTGACATACTAAATAATTTGTTTTTCTCTTTTTGTTATTTATTTCTCTATCTCCCTTTTAGAATATAAGTTCCATGAAGGAAGGGATTTTTGTTGCATTTGTGCATGGATCTACAGCTCCTTGGATAGTGCTTTACACAGACTATTTGAGGGATGAATAACAAGAAAATCTTCAAAAACAATTTTTGTTACCAACAGTGTTAAGCCGTTTCCACTGTCAGTGTCCCACTCATATCACTTTTTTCTGTACATGCTGATAGTTTCTAACTGCAAGCACCATGCTTCTTTACCCAGGGGCTCTCTCTGGCTGCAGGCATATACCTGCTCGCACAAGCCAGAAGTGCCAGGGAGTTAACGTTCCCAGGAGCAACCCTCAAGCGGCACAACACTGATGTATGTTCTCAACAGCGCCCCAGAGGTCCCTAGAGGGATTGAGCCCCAGTTGGCCTGCTCAGTAATGTACCCTTGATTTGGTTTCCTTCCAAGACCATGTCTTACTTATGCTTTCTGGAATCATCTCTCAAATAAACTACTTATTTATTTGTGTCTGCTTCTAGGAGAACCCAGATAAGATATACATCATTGTTTAGAAATCTTTGCCCATATTATATTTCTATTTCTTAAGTTTATATTCCTCAAAAGGGACATAATAGATAAAAACAACAACAACAACAATCATAGTGGATTTTTATTGACTTTTGAGTATGCAGTGGTGAAATCTCTAGCCTATATTTGGGGAATACCACTTTATGATTCTTAGTGGGAAGTAAGAATTTATCTCCTTCTGTAGACACTAGGGATACCATATCTTCACTTTGTTAGCCTTTTTCTAACTAGGGCATGAGCATATGACCCAGGTTTGACTCAGCAGATTATTCTGTCCTACCTTATGTTTGGGAGGTAGGGCTGCAGAGAACACAGGATAGGGAAGACCCTTCTCTGCTGGTGTGGACTGTTTTAGTACTTATGATTCCTGGAGATCATGTCGATGGTGGTGCCAGCAGCAATTACTTATATCCAGTGCTGGCAGAGAGGGCAGTGCAAGCCTCAATGCTGCACTAAATGCTGTCCAATAGAAATGCAATGCCAGCCACATATTTCAATTAAAATTTTCTAGTAACCTGATTATAAACAGTGAAAGAGGGAAGTAGATGTGGCTCAAGCAGTTAGGCACTCGCTTACCACATGGGAAGTCCCGGGTTCAGTTCCCTATGCCTCCTAAAGAAGACGAGCAAGACAGTGAGCTGATGAGCTGGGGTGTTGCGGAAAGCTGACTCAATGAAATGAGGCAATGAGGAGACACGATGAGGAAACACAATGAGAGACACAACAATCAGGGAGTGGAGGTGGCTCAAGCATTTGGGCACCTCCCTCCCACATGGGAGGTCCCAGGTTTGGTTCCTGGTGCCTCCTAAAAAGAAGACAAGCACACAACGAGCAGATAGCAAGTGCAAACAACAAAGGGGGTGGGTGGGGTGGGGAGAAATAAATAAATAAAATAAATCTTAAAAAAAAAAAAGGTGAAAGGAAAACAGGCCAAATTTATTCTGAGTCTCAAGTGGCTTGGAACTATGTTCCCCAGAAAAAACATGTTCTTAAACTTAATCCATTCCTGTGGGTGTGGAACCACATCTCCTAAAGATGTTACTTCAGTTAAGTATGGACAAAATGAATCAGGTTGAGCTTTAATCTAGATTTACTGGAGTCCTTTATAAGCAGCTCAGACCAAAAAAAAAAAAAAAAAAAGCTAGAGGGAGCAGCCAGAAGCTTAAAGTCAATGGTACCCAGAAGAGAGAAGAGAATCCAGGGGAGGCAATCATGTGCATTGCCATATGACAGAAAAGTCAAGAACCAAGGATTGCAGGGAGCCAGCCCCAAGATGCCACAATCTTTGGAGAGAAAGCATTGACTTGATGTCACCTTGATTTTGGTCCTATAGTCTCAAAATTGGGAGCCAATAAATTCCTGTTGTTTAAGCCAATCCATTGCATGATATTTGATATGACAGCCAGGAAACTGAAACAAAGAATAGATTTTATTTAATCTAAATATCAAATACTATTATTGCAACATATAATCAGTTTTAAAAATTGATAAGCTATTTTACAATTATTTTCCTTGTAATTTGAAAATCTGGTGTGTATTTTACACAGACTTCTGATTTGGTTTGTGATTTATGCACTGGTTCTGATTGCATAGTCCTGAGCTGAATTCTTCAGGTATCCTGATACATCTGTTAACCATTCAATATTCTTTCAATATTCTCCTTTCATGCCTAAATCAGCCAGAGGTGGTTTCTGTTATTTGCAATCGGGCCCTTATTGATATAGAAATTTAAATCAGAAGTTTGTGTAAGCACAAGCATTCAAGGAAATGAGGGGTTCTTGGATTGCTTATCTGCTCTTGTTACGGATCATGACAGTTTGGACCATTGTCCTTTTACTGCTGGTGGAGTATTTTCCCCTCCCTCCTTGAAGTTAAGCTTGGTCATGTGACTTGAATTGGCCAGTGAGATGTTAATGGACATGATGTGAGCAAAGATTTGAAATGTATTTATGCCATGGTTACCTGCCCTCTTGCACTTCTGCTGTCACCATGAGAAAAATATTCCCCAGCCAGCCTGGTAATTCAAGGAGGATGAGAGGCAGTGGAACAACTTAGAGTCAAGTTCAATTGAACCCAAGCTAAATCAGGCAACTCATGATAATCCGAAGTTATAAAAGGGAGAATAAATATTAAAACATCTAGTTTTTTTTTTTTTTTAAAACAAATCAATTTATTGATAGATATTTA
This sequence comes from Cabassous unicinctus, assembly GCA_029593785.1. Taxonomy (NCBI): domain Eukaryota; kingdom Metazoa; phylum Chordata; class Mammalia; order Cingulata; family Chlamyphoridae; genus Cabassous; species Cabassous unicinctus. The sequence continues at coordinate 5,530 of JAQZBX010044023.1, forward strand.
TAAAGCATACAGTTTATCCAAAGTGTACAATCAATGGTATTTGGTACAATCACATAATTGTGAGTTCATCACTTCAATCATTATTAAAGCATTTTCATTATTTCAATAATAATAATAAACAAAAAACAGACAAACAAACAAGAAAATTCCTCACCTCTCAATATTTTTGTTTCCCGTGCTGTACATAGATGCTATTTCTGGCTGTTCTTGCACAATTATTTATTTGTTTATTAAGCAATTTTATTGAGATATATTCACATACCATATGATCTATCCAAAGTGTATAATCAATGGCTTTTTTTTTTTAACTGTTCAAAAACCCTTTATTATAAAATTGTAAAATAAAAAGAAAAGTAGATTGAAAGAAATTATGAATTTTAAAAGAGAGTAAAAGACCAGGTTAGAGTTAATATAATCAATTGAAAAATAGGTAGCATAGCGACAAACTTTTATAAATGTAAATAATAATTCAAATATAAAAGAAATTAATTATAGCATAATTCTAATTTTTATATTACAGCTCTAACTATTAGACATAGTAATCTCTAAGACTGAAATAAATTATTGGTTTAGTTATTTAATTTCCATTTAGGCCATAATTCTTTCTAGGTAATCAAATTCCTATTTGGGAATGCTTCACATCTTATTGGAATGAAGTACAGCAGATAACAATTTGCCAACTCATAATTTTATGAGGCAGAAAAACTTAAAATCTTGTTCAACAGTAGTCATGCTAAATCATTATTGATCCAGATAGATTATTTTAATTACACAGTATGAATAAGAAAGGGTTAAAGAAAAATGAAGTATTCAAAAATATATTTCTTCTCCAGTTCCTCCTCAATTAAAAGCAAGTGTTTATTTTGTATGAAAAAAATTACAGAATACTGATCACAGGAAAAATTTTCCAGTTGCACTGCATAATTATAGTTCATATACAATAATGTTATTATTTTGCATTTATCTGGTCTACTCCAGATGCTACTATTTGCATGGAATACTTTTTCTCAATCTTTCACTTTTAACCTGGTTGTGTCCTTATGTCTGAAGTGGGTCTCTTGTAGACAGCATATAGATGGCTCATGTTTTTTTTAATCCATTCTATCAGTCTATGTCTTTTGATTGGGGAGTTCAATCCATTAGCATTCAGTGTTATTATTGTAAAGGCATTACGTACTTCATCCATGTTGTCCTTTGGCTCTCTGTTGTCATATCGTTTCAATGTCTGTCTTCTTCCCCTTTAATTTACCCTTCTTAATAATCTTCATTTCTAAACTCTTCTCCAAATGTTTTGCCCTTGTTTTTTCCTTTCAAACTGCAGCACTCCTTTTATTATCTCTTGTAATTCTGGTCTTTTGATAACATAGTCTATCAGTTTTTGTATGTCTGTGAAGGCTTTGAACTCACCCTCATTTTTGAAGGACAGTTGTGCCAGATACAGAATTCTTGGCTGGCAGTTTTTCTCTTTCAGTACCTTAAATACATTATACCACTTTCTTCTTTCTTCCATGGTTTCTGATGAGAGGCCAGCACTTAATCTTATCGTGTTTCCCGTGTATGTTGTATTAGCCAGTCAAAGGGGTGCTGATGCAAAATACCAGAAATCTGTTGGCTTTTATAAAGGGTATTTATTTGGGGTAGAAGCTTACAGTTACCAGGCCATAAAGCGTAAGTTACTTCCTTCACCAAAGTCTGTTGCCACATGTTGGAGCAAGATGACTGCTGATGTTCAGCCTTCCTCTTCCTCTTAAGGCTCCATGGTCTCAGCTTCTTTCAATATCACCTGTAGCCAGGGGTAAGTCTTGTCTCTCTTCCAGGTCTCATTTCTCTCCTGGCTCAGCTGCTCTGCTCTCTCCCATGTGTTTACTTCCCAGACTTCAGTTCAAAGTGCTCACTCTCTTCTCTGCCATGTAATTTTCTCTGTGAGTTCCCACCCACCAAGGGGGCAGGGACTCAACATCTTACTGATGTGGCCCATTCAAAGCCCTAATCATAATTTAATCATGCCCAGAGGAACAGACCAGTTTACAAACATAACCCAATAACTATTTTTGGAATTCATAAGCAATATCAAACTGCTACATTGTGAAGGTTTGCTTTTCCCTTGCTGCTTTCAGAATCCACTCTTTATCTCTGAGAGTTGTCATTCTGAATAGTAGGTGTCTCGTGGTAGGTCTATTTGTGTTGTCCTTCTCGGGTATAGAAATCTATGTCCTTCATAAGATTTGGGAAGTTTTCGGTCACTATTTCCTCAAATATTCGTTCTGCTCCTTTTCCATTCTCTTCTCCTTCTGGGACACCAATAATGCGAATGTTTGTGCATTTCACATTGTCATTCAATTCCCCGATACTCTGTTCCATTTTTTCCATTCTTTTCTCTTTCTCTTCTCTTGTCTTTTCCAGTTCAGATGTTCTATCTTTGAAATAATTAATTCTGTCTTCGAGCAGTTCAAATCTGCTCTTGTTTGCCTTTAATATATTTTTAATCTCATCCACCATGTCTTTCATTCTCAGAAGGTCTGTTACTTTTCTTTGCAGGTTTTCAAATTGTTCTTTATGATCTCCCAGTGTCTTCTTAATATCCTTTATTTCTTTAGTCATATTTTCTTTAAATTCTTTGAAGTGATTTAGGAGAGTTGTGTGATTATCACTGATTAATGGTATTAAACCCTGTATCTCTTCAGGATATTTGGTTTGTTCTTTTGGCTGGGCCATCTCTTCCTGATTCCAAGTATGGCTTGTAATTTTTTGCTGATTTCTTGGCATCTGAATATGTTGGTGAATTTACTCTCATGGCTAATTTCTCTCTCTTGCTTATTGTTTTTGTGTGTTTTTTCCCCACAACTCTTTGATATTTAGTTCAACTTATTTTCAGTCTTTAAAGTTGCCCAGCTTAAGTTTTCAAAATTGGGCCAGGGACTCATTAGTATGATGCAGATTTTCTCCCAGGGGTTGGATTCAGAGAGCATGGAGAACAGTTTTTGTCCATGCAATTTCCATACAGGCCAGCAGATGGTGCTAGTCAGTGCCCCGTTCCACAGAGGGTGTTCCACTCTCAGCTTTTCTGTTTTCCTGTGTTGAATCTCCAGATCAGAAGTTTAAAGCAGCCTCTGCTGGCCAAATTCACTGAAGAAATGCACTTTGACCTTCCCTCCCTTTTCCCTTGAAACAGTTGACAGGGAGAAAGATGTCTGCTCCCCTCTCAGTTGGCTGCAGTGAGCCAGGTGTTTTATCCTAGCTTAATATCTTGGGGTAGGGTAGGGGAGCCCTTCCCTGCTGCCGCTGGAGCTTGGTAACTCACATTTGTAGTTTCGGCTTCTTCGTCTCTCTGTCCCTCACCTTCCTGGGAGTTGTGTCGCACTGTCCCTTTCTGCTAACCTCCAAAGTAGGTCCCTTGGACAGCTTTTGGCTCTTTGTCCATTGTTTTTGTGAGAGCATTCAGGTCTCCCTGTTAGTCCATGGCCATCTTCCTAAGCTATCTAGTTTTGGGTTTGTGGCATTATTGTGGCAATAGCTGACTGATAGGAAAATAAAGGTAGCAAAAACTCTTGTTAGTATTAAGCAATGGGTCTCTGGCAACTTATGGGATGCACAATATATTATTAAATTATTCACCATGGAATAGTGTTAATTGAAGTAAGGCTTTGGGGGACAATTAACTTCTGCTAGAGGCCAGATAAAGAGTTATTCAAGGACTGTAGTCATATGGTATTTATGGTTAAAGTTCTGAACAGCTTCAAGAAAGATATTTACTAGCATCAATTGTAAAATTCTCTAATTAAGGCATGGATTGAAAACCAGAGACATTTTTGACTCCAAAAAAGAAACATCACATTTCTTGCAGCCACTGGGCTGACAGACCCCAAGGACAAGCACAGGTGTTCTGTGGGTTGCCAAAATATATTGTCAGCTGAATTTATGGTCTTGTCAATTCTCTGATGTAAAGTTTGGTGATTGATCAAGAAGGAATAGCATGCTGAGAATGAAAATTTTGTTATATGAGAGGACCTTCCATTCTCCACTGAATTTTGTTGCCAAGTAAAACAGCCTTCCTCCTCTCTGATGATGCACTTTCCTTCTTGCTTGAAGACCTTTAACAGGCTCATCTAAAGGACTTACCTGGCCAGAGGAAGTTACCCAAACTCCACTTTCGTTTCCAGGGCTTTAACAGATCCCAGAATGCTCTGGGGACCAATTTAAAAGGAAATCTGAGAGTGAAGTTTACCTAAAAAGCATCGCAAAACTGTGTTAATTTATATAAAAATTGTATGCATGTTTGTGTGTGTGCATGTGCACGTACATGTGTGTGTGTATGTGTGAATGGATTCTGAGGGAGTAAGGCCAAAGGGGGAACCAATGATTTTAGAGCAGGCAGATTTTAGTTTGATGGGGACATTCACTGAGATCCTGATTCAATGTGCTTCTTCAAGCAGCCGAAAGTAATTCTAATTCTTTGCTTGCTTGGTTGACTTGCCTAAGAAATAAAACCTTACATAGTGTTTGAATCAGAAACAACCAGTGGCATTATTATTCTAAAAGCCTGCAGATGTTGGGAAATAAGAGCAATCTGAAATGATTTCTCTTCACTCAAAAGTTTTTATAATGTATATATATTGGAAGAATATAGAAAGCAAAGGAGGAGAAAATAAATTGGTGATTTGAGACAATGTAAGTGAACATCATGCATATATGATTCATGAAATGACACTGTGTGTTTTTGATCCACTGGAATGCTCTTATACAAAATTTAAAACTTGGTAGGACTTTGATGGAAAAGGTTCATTCATTCATACAACAAGTATTTATTTTTCTAATATGTTCACAGACAGTATTCTAAGCACTGAAGATATAGCAGTGAATTAGGCAGATAAAAATTCTCTTGTGTAGCTTATATTCTAGCAGAGAAAGACAGAATACATAAATGGAGTAAAATATATGATATATCATAAGGTGAACTGGGTAAGGAGCAAAATAAATCAAGATAAAAGGAGTAGGAAATACCCATAATGGGGAAGGGTTCAATTGAAAAAGAGGTTGTTAGGGAAGGTGTATGTAATGTAATGTAATGCTTGAGCAATGACCTGAAGGAGGTGTTGAAGTAGCCAGTGAATGTCCAGAGGAAAAATATTCTAGGCAGAAATAACAAGGATAAACTTTGTGAACATGATTGGCCTGATGGAACACAAGAATAACTGGAGTGGAATAAGCTAGGGTGATAATAATAGGTGAGGTCAGAGGAATAAAGAGGAGCCAGATTGGATTATTTATTTCCCAGTGAAGATGAAGAGTAGAGGATTATAAAATAAGTATAATTAGAAACCCCTGTTGAACGTAGACTTGGCTAGAAGACCTCTGTCACCAAGAGGAAGTGGTATGTTCAGCACTGGATCCAGGGAGGTAACGAAGGCAGAAATAAGATGCGTAAATAGTTTCATTAACTCCCAACTTGCTCCATTGCCACTTTTTCAGATCAGTTGGCTGAAGAGGAGATCATTTGAATCGGTTAAAAATATTTCTGCATAACATGTTTGCACCAACTAGAAGTAGATTGCTGCAGCATTGTTTCCCCCTCAGGAATGGCCCTGAAGGACAGTGGGGCAAGGAAATTCTCCTGGTGGACAGAAATGCCAATAATTTATCATATTTATCACTTTGTTAGGAAAAAGTCTAATGGCTGGGCAGTGGCTAATGGTGTAATCAGATTGTCAGGGATCTAAAAGAAACAGTTGTAGGACTGATGACAAAGAGATTGGGGAATTGTTTTAGTTTCCTAGCTCCTAAAACAAATACCATACAATGGGTTGGCTTAACAACAGGAATTTAATGACTCACAGTTTCAGAGTCAGTATTTTCTAGCTGGCTGGACCTCTTTGGGGTTCCTTGGCTTTTCAGTCACATGGCAATGCTCAGACAGCATTCTCTCCTTTCTCTTCTGGGCTCCATTGACTTCTACCTTTTGGCTGCTCCCCATGCTTTTTCTTTCCATCTGATTTTCACTTTGTTTATAAAGGATTACAGTAATCCAGATTAAACCCCAGCCTGATTCATTTGGGTCATACCTTAACCGAAGTAACATCTTGAAGAGCTCTTATTTACAATGGGTACATACCCACCAGAATGCAGGCCAAGACCAAGAACATGTCCAAACTTGGGTACAAATTCAATCCACTATAGGAAGGCATATATGGATGAAACTCTTTGAATGAGGTTCCAAATTTAGACTTAATGTATCTTATGTGAATGGTCAAAAAAAATCCCACCATGAATGAGGTAGATAAGATGATCACTCCATTATATATTTCTGCCTTTCCCCAGGCCTTCTTTATACTTGATCAAAGTAGATGTGGTGACAGACATTAAGACATGGACATTTCCTCAAAAATAAGACCTCACTGCACTCGTCAGCAATAGTTACCAACCCTGAGCTTGCAATACAGTACACTTCCCTAGGGAGGCCAGCTAGACTCCTTGCATCATGGAGGAGGATGGGATACTTTAGATTTTATTTTATTTTATTTTATTTTATGTTTTTTAAAAAGAGGTAACAGGGATTGAACCCAGGACCTCATACATGGGAAGCAGGCACTCAACCACTGAGCTACATCTGCTCCCCTACTTTAGATTTTATTTGCTTTACCTCCTCATTTTTCTTCTTTCAGTAGCACTATCCACGGACTCTGTATCTTATATATAATTATGATATCCCACCCAATATTTCTCTGACTAAGGAATTTATTTTATAGTGAAAGAAGGGAGGCAAATGGTAATTGACTGGTCTTAAGTATCCCAAGGCCCAGAAATAGCTGTATTCTATTGATGTCTCCCCTCCAGTACAGCTGAGATATGATACCTTGTGAGTAGAGGACTATCTTGTAGAATCCTTTTAATCAAGGATCATTGTGTCTCCCAGAGATTGAAAAAAAATGGGTTTGGAGACAAAAGGATGGAAATAGGTGCAGAGATTCTTTAATGTTTTCACCTGCGGAATAGAGCAATGAAGTTTAGACAGCCTCTTTGTCATTTAGGGTTCCTCATGCCACTGAATAAATGGACAAAAAATAGTTATGGTTGTTGACTGATTAATCCTATTAAAGGTTTTGCTACAGAGAGGGTCCAGAGAGAAGTAACTCAGGGAATCTTCTGAGTTGCCTCCTAGTATTGCCATGTCCAGTGGTGCAATTTAATTGAAGTCTAAAGCAACCTTCTATGAGCAAGAGAGTCAACAGCTCAGTATATTAGGTCTGAAATTTTGAGTCACCCACTGGTTAAGGGGCCATTACTGTCTGGAGTGCTGGTTGCAGGCAAAAAGACATGGAATGAATCATGGAGAAGGAAGGTCATGAATGTTCTCTTTTCTCAACTGAAAGCTTCAGAATATATCGAGACCCCCTCTTCCTTCATGGGCCCTAAATTTCATCATTTGTTTCCCAGTCCTGTGAGACAACAGGAAGTTCTGCTCATTCTGCTCCAAGAGGAAAAGTCTCCCTGACTGTCATGTTCACCTCTCACTATTTCTCTCCTCTCTTGAATTGTGGCCAATCAAACCCTCACAGCTTTGATAGCATCTTGATACTGAGTTTTATTTTTTAATCCTATTTTTCTAGTTTTCTTGGGGGAAAAGTTGGTCTGAAACAGCTAGTCTGCAATTAACGAACTCATAGAACCAAATTCCTTTACTACATAGCACTTGATTTGGTTTGTAATTGTAAACTCACTTCTGTTCTTATTTGGTTAATACATGTCTTTCCTATTCTAAGCAAAGTGAAATTAGATGCCATGCCTGCTCTTGCTCAGGGTAGTGTCCATGGCCTACCTAAACAGTGCTATGTACATAGTAGATAATTAAATATTTACTTAGTGAATGAATGAATGAGACTTGGGCTAGTTGCTTATTATTAACAACAAAATTGTATTAATAAGTACAAACACCAGGATCAAGATATAGCACAAGTCTAAAGGTTTCTGCCACGAGTCCTTAAAAACAAAACAAGACAAAACTGTTTTACCCTCTTGATTGAGGCTTTGTCTTACATAGATTTTATATTGCTCAGAAGGGATTGATCACTTGAAGAAATCATTGCAAATAGTGAATTCGCTAAGAGATAGGCATCAAAGAAATGACATAGAAACAGCTAATGGTATAGACACTAAGCAATTCAGAGTCACCCAGAACAGGGCTTTGATGATTATTAAAAACAGCCTTAAACAACTGGAGATGAAGTCACGTGATACCAGTATCTAAGTATCACCTGAACAGAGCTTAGACTTTGTCCATATAGTGTAAAATGCCCTGTGGTAACTCTAAGCAGGGAGCAAGATAAGTAATTCATTAGAAATACAGGATATACCTGTTAAGTCAGAAATCCAGAATCCATTGTATACTTACAATTTGTGTTTCTGTGTTGTTTTCATTGATCTATTTTATACTTTATAAATGGAGAGACTAACTCAACTGATATTTGCTGCCTACATAAAGATTGTATTCATGCATACATATAGATACAAATAATATTAGCGTATACATATAATAGTTTATTAATGCTTTCTAGGTTGTATATCCTTGAAAAAACTTTAATTACATTGTCCTTGTTTCTTAATTAGGCACCATGAAGTGTCCATAATAGTTACCAGCTGTGAATCAGAGTACTATAAAGTTACTTGAGTAATTGCCTCAGAACTTCAACTGTACTAAAGGGGCAAGTCATAAGAATCTAATAAAAACTGGTAAAACACAGTAGCTCACTATAATATTAAAAGATAGGGGAATGGATGTATCTCAATCAATTGGGCACCCACCTCCCATATGGGAGGTCCTGGGTTCGGATCCCGGTGTCTCCTAAAGAAGACGAGCAAGATAACAAGCTTACATGATGGGCTGGCGCAGTGAGCTGATGCAATGAACTGAAGCAACGAGGAGACACAACGAGGAGACACAACGAAGAGACACAATGAAGAGACACAACAAGAGACACAACAAGCAGGGAGTGGATGTGGCTCAAGTGATTGGGTGACTCCCTCCTACATGGGTGGTCCCAGGTTCGTTTCCTGGTGCCTCCTAAAAGAAGACGAGCAGACATAGAGAACACACAACAAACAGACACAGAGAGCAGACAGTGAGTGCAAACAATGAAGGGGGGAATAAATAAATAAATCTTTAAGAAAAAAAAGATGGGAGCAGATGTGGTTCAAGTGGTTGAGCGCTTGCTTCCTACATGGGAAGTCCTGGGTTCAGTCCCCAGTGCCTCCTAAAAACAAGAACAAACAACAATGAAAAAACCAACTCAGGGGAGCCGATGTGGCTCAGTGATTGAGTGCTGGCTCCCTGCATATGAGGTCCTGGGTTCAATCCCCAGCCAAAAAAAAGACATTCAACCTTCCAGTTTCTGGATGAAATTGACTAGAACAATACATTTCAAAATAGAAGGATGTCTACTCTAGATGATTCTAATTAAGCATTTTATCATGATCGATTTTAATTTGCTATGCATCATTTAAGAAGAACTTTTATTCAGAGTTAGTAGCTACTATTGCATTCAGCTGTGGTAACAAAAACCCATAAAGGTTAAACAAATTAAGGGTTATATTATCTCATCTAACAGAAGCCTAAAAGAAGGCAGTGGTGGGCTGGTATGGAAGTTCCATGGTCATTAAGGAATCAGAGTGCTATCTTCCTGCTTCACCATATTTAGAGTATGCCTTTTCATTTTCAAGAATGCACAATATCTCCTAGAATACCAGCTATCATGAACATGTTAAAGGCAGAGAGAGAGAAGGAGTAAGTGACAAAAGAACATTTTCGCCTAGTTGAGCCAGCCTCCTTTAAAGAGATTTCCAGAAAGCCAGCAGTGACTTCTTACATCTCATTAGTCTTCTCTCACTGCAAGGGAGGGTGGGAAAGTTGTTGTTGAGCAAGGCATGTTGTCACCTGGAATAAAATTGGAATTCTATTAACAAGAAAAAATGAAAAACAGATATTGGATTTTGTTGCAGATATTCAAGGTGATCTCAAGTATTTCAGTGCAATAAGTTATTTTTAGGTGCCTAATATGTGCTATGCTGTTCACTACATCCTGGGGCACAAAGACAAATAACATTGGTCCAACTCTCAAGGAGCTGAAAGTTTAGTGGAGGAGTCAGATCACAATCATCCACTCTTAAATAATGTAGTAATAATGAGAGGTTTTCCAGAGAATTGTGGGAGACCAGAGGATATAGACTAAGTCCAACCCAGAGGTTTAGACTCTTGGAGCAGATGTCTCCAGAATCTTACCTTGGAGGATGGTGTTTTAGTCTGCTAGGCTGCCAAAATGCAATACACTAGAAATGGGTTGGTTTTTAACAATGGGGGTTTATTAGCTTACAAGTTTACAGTTCTGAGGCCGTGAAAATATCCAAATAAAGGCATCATCAGGCGATGATTTCTCCCCAAAGACTGGCTGCCAGCGATCCTGAACTCCTCTGTCACATGACAAAGCTAGTCTCTCCCTTCTCCTCTGGGTTTCATTACTTTCAGCATCTGGCTTTGTGGCTTTCTCTCTCTGCATTCATCCTGTTTATAAAGGACTCCAGTAAGAAGATTGAGACCCACCCTGGGCCATGCCTTACCAAAGAAATCTAATCAAAATGTCCCACCCACAATAGGTTTACACCCACAGGAATGGATTTACTCTAAGAACATAATTTTCTGTGGTCCATCAGCTTCAAACTGTCACAAATGGTAAGAACTAAGTGACATTCCAAGCCAAGAGAACATATAAGGAAAGCAAAAGATGAGGGAAACATCATTGTTTTATAGGAGTTGTAAGCAGTTAGGGATTATTAGAAGGTAAAATAGAAGGTAGAAGTGAAGAGATAATTAAGAAGTCAGGTTATAAAGAAACTAGTCTGTTGACTGACAAATCTTATTCTTTAGGTTATGGAAAGCCTTGGAAATGGTTTAAATGGGGGAGTTCTATAGTCAAATTGAATTTTGGGTAATTTGGGCTGCCATGTGAAGGATGAGTCAAATGAAAGCAAAGTAGAGATAAGGAGAGTCTTAGTTTGCAAGGGTTTCTATGACAAATACCATACAATTGCTTAAACAACAGAAATTTATTGTCTCACAGATTTGGAGGTTAGAATTATAACATCAAGTTATTATCAGGGCTTGCTTTCTCCCATAGTCTGTAGCAATCTGGTGCAATCCTTGGGGTTCCTTGTCTTGCATCTCTGCCTCTGTTTAATGGCAATCTGTCATTGGTCTCCTCCTGTGGCTTTCTCTGTCTGGTTTCTACCTGACTTCTGGCTTCTACTGACTGACTGCATCTGAGTTTCATTTACTTATGAGGACTCTAGTCATATGGATTAAGATCTACCCTGATTAAATTTGGCTTCAGCTAAATAGGATCTTCAAAGATCTTAATCACAAGAGTGTACATCTTAACTTAATAATATCTTCAAAGGTTGTATTTACAAATGGGCTCACACCCACAGAAATATATATTAGACTTGAACATTAAATCTTTCATGGGTAACATGATTCAATCCAAACAGAAAGCCATTAGGATGCTATTATAGTAGTCAAAGAGAGAAAGAATGAAAGCCTGATTAGGCAGTAGTAGTAATGATGGGAGAAGAAGGAAGATTACAGAACCATGTAGGAGGTATAATTAGTGAATGGAAAGATGTGGGTAGAAGGAGAGAAAGGAATTTAGAATTACAACCCAATTTCTGCTTTGGGAAACTAGGTGGATGGTGGCACCATTAATTGAAATTGTAAGTTTAAGAACAGGAGGAGCAGGTGGGGGTGTGGAGGAGTGGGAAAAAGATGAGTTAAGTTGGAACATGTTATTTTGAAGTGTCTGTGTAACTCCAGTTAGAAATATTTAGTAAGCAATTATATATAAAAAAATCTAAAGTTTGTGAAAAGGATGGAAGAAATACATTTTTAAGTCATAGCATATAGCTAGTAGTTAAACCCATGTAAATGGATGAAATTGCCTTTGCACAGAGTGTAGGCAGTGAAGACCACCATGTTAAGGCAGAAACCCTACTGACACCAATATTTAGGGAGGAAACACTTACTAAAGGTAATAAAGAAGAAGTGCTAGACTGAGAGCTTACTGAGTTAAGCAAAACAAGACAAAACAGGATTACTAAGTGCTTCTCATAAACCAGGCACTGTGTGGTGGCTAATAATACTGCTGTGAACATGAAAGACATAGTCCCTTCGTTCATGGAGTTTAGAATTCAGAGAATACTGATACCAAATGGAATTTACCTATGTTATGAATGATACAAATGTAAAGAACAGGGTTGACTGGAACCCAGAACATGGGGATTAATGTTAGTTTGAGAAAGTATTCTCTGGATAAGTAATATTTAAGCTAAAATACAAGGAGATAATTAAGTGAGGGGAAGTAGTTTGTAATCAAGACAAGAGTATTACAGAGGATGTGCATGAGCAAACACCCTGAATCCAGGGAGAATTTGGTGTCTTTGAATTTACAGGTCAACATGGTAGAACACAAGAAAGAGGGGGAGGCAAGTATTTGACCAATGCAGAGAGGTAGAAAGGAACCATTTCATGTAGGACTGAATAGTCTATGTGTAGAGTTTTGCACCATATTCTATGAGAAAGGGGACCATGTGTAATGACTATTTTTTTATGTTTTGTCTGCCTAGCTTCTCTTCACTTTAAAAACTGCTCCTCCTCCACTTCATAGGATCTTAGTAGGATTTTCAAGATCTGGGGGTGAGGTGAGGGTGGTGGTGGTGCTGCATCCCAGGATAGTTAATAGGGCTACTCCATCTCTTTGGAGACAAGGATGAGTTAGGGGTGGGATATGATCTAAGCAGGGCTAAATGTTGGTGAAGATGTGGAGCTATTGGAATTTTCAAGTGTTTCCAGTGGGAGTTTAAATTGGTACAACCACTTTGGAAAATTGTTTGGCAATATCTATTATATAGGTAAACACACAACCTTGTCTCAGTAATACTATTCATAGGTGTATACCCAATAGAAATTCATACATATGTGCACCAAAATGCTTCTTCAAGAATGTTCTTAGTAGCTTTAGTCACAATAACTTTAAACTGGAAGCAATGAAAATGTCCATCAGCAATAGAATGAATAAATCAGTTGTGGCATAGTTATACAATGAAAACTTACAAAAGAATGAAAATGAATAATCTACTGCTTATCATTTATGTTTATGGGATGAATCTCATAAACATACTTTTGAGGGAGTCAGAGTAAAAAAAATGCAGTGTTCAATTCCATTCATATAAAGTCCAAAAAAACTGGTGCTATTAACGAATGGTGATGGAAGTCAGGATAGTAGTTTTTTTCCAGCATAAATGAGATACTGGTTATGTTTTACTTCCTACCTATGGCAGTTACAATGATATGTATTCACTTGGTAATATTTTGTCTAACTGCACACTCATGAACTGTGTACTTTTCTGTATTTAAGTAATACATCAAGAAAAAGTTTACAAAGTTTCTTGAAACTATTTCAAGAGGGGATATGTGTGTTAGAGTGGGGGCTTAATTATATTTACATTTATCTCCAGATAAAATTTTGAGATTTTAAATATTGAGATTTTTTTCTTTTCTCACATTTTTTTCTTCTTTGTTCCACAGTCTATATCCATTCAGTCAGTGACATCCACTCTCTCAGAGGAAGAAAATATTCTGCCTAGAAAAAGAAGTCAATTGGTTATTTGAAACCTATAGCAGTAATAAAGAATTTTGAAAGCCTACATTTTCAAAGAAGAACCAATTTTTTTCATGAGTAAATGTTTATGAACCCTCCAAGGCAACATATTCAATGCCAATGGTCAAAGCCAGAAGAAGAACAAAGTATTTATCCATAAACAATGGAGTGGGATGAGAATAGATTGAAAGCCAGTTTTCTTCTGACACACAGAGAAGAGATTAAAGAAATTATTGGCATGTAAGTGGAGCTTCAGAATTGGGAAAAGCAAAAGAGTTTGCAGCTGGTATGGCTATCTAAGAAAGAGTCCAGGCACACCTCTACCTGTCAAGTTTTAAATCCTGGTGGGTGTAAGGTTGAAAGAATCAGAGAGCAGATGAGGCCCATGCCTTCCTTTCCTAGGAGTACCCTGAGGAGACTAACATTGTCATAGGAAAGCCTCATGCCCACCAAGGCATTGGAGTGACAGAACATCAGTGGTTAAGTGAGATGCTGGGGGAAGGGATTTAGGGCAGGCCGAGAGAGTTCAGCACACATATGTGGTATGGTGTGGAAAAAGCAACAGTGACACTTAGTTTCCTAAGCAGGGGAAGTGGGGCATGCAAAAGTGTTAAGAGATGACTGACAGACCCAAAGAGGTATGGATTAAATGACTTCATATAAGCAAAGGATTTAGAATAAAGTTAGTTATTATTACCATTGAGCTGGCCATCAGAAAGTTTGGAAGGAAAGAGGACATCACTGGGTCAGTCAAAGTGATTTAAATCTCAGCAGAGGGCACTATGGGCAAAATGTGGTAGATTAAATCATGTCCCTCACAAAGAGGTGTTCAATCTTAACTCTAACATCTCTGACTGCAAGGAATTCATACTTGTTACCCATTTACAAAAGCATACTCTGGCTGTGATGTGGAGAATGGACTGGTGGAAGGAAGTGATTCAGGGAGACCTTTAAGAAGACTATTGCACTATTCTAGGTGAGGGTTCATTTGGATAATTAATTGGTGGTGATGGTCTTGTGTTGAAAAGAAGAGAATGTGGCTCAAGATGTATTTAGTAGGTAGAATTGACAACTTTTAGTGGTTGATTGGATATGCAGAGCAGTAGGGATGAAGGTATCAAAGGAAGCCTTAGGCTTCTGTCTTGAGCGATTTACTAAGATAATTATAGTACAGGAAAAGCAGGTCTCAAGTTCAGTTTTAAATATATTGAGTAATGAAGTGCCTGTAAAATATAAAAATGAAGATGTTGCCTAGGCTGTGGGCATATGGATCTATCTTAAAAAGAAAGCTCTGGACTGGAAATACAAAGGTGAAATTATTGGCATAAAGGTGTTAGTTGAAGAAATCAGTTCCCATGTAAAGTCATGCAGGGAATGTCCTCTACATCCCTAGTAGGTGACATTCACACCCAGCATCTCATGCTGTGTAGTACAGACAGTAAGGGTAGAAGAAGTTCTAAGCTACTTTTCAGAGCAAAGCCAAGGCATAACTGTCAGATTAAGATGGAGGAGGTACCAGGAGAGAAAATGAAAAGAAGAGGTACAAAGGAGAATCTAGTATCACAGAGATCAAGGAACAAGAGGGTTTTAAGAGAAGAAAATGTCTGAATATGTTGAATGTTATTGAGAGTTCAAGTAAGAGACTCAAAATTGTTCTTTAGATTTCTTGACATGTAAACATCATCTGGATATTAGTGAAGGTTTGATGAAATGTAAGGTGGATCTAGCTAAAGAAATTTCACTCTAAAGAGGAGGAGAGAAGTCGGGATGAAATTAGAGGGAAAGGAGATGTGGGGAGACACAATGCCAAAAAGAATCAGAAGTTTCTTAGAAAAACCCCTATTGCGAAGGGCAGGCATCCTCTTTCCCACACTTATCCTCATTTTTTGACTAATCCTAAATAGCACAGAATTCTTGGCAGTGGAATGCAACTTGTACATCAAGAAGACATGGTGGGCTACCAGGGCTGATTCAGTGATGGAGTGTTCAAAAGAAAATCAAGCAAGAGCAGAAAGAGTGGAACACCTTTCTCAGTTGTACACTTCACCCTCTCCCTGCCTTAGAAGTAACACGTCTGAGAACAAGAATATTGAAAGAGACTAAAAGGCCAACTTACAAGAAAAATTTCAGAACTTTGGGACTCTTACTTAACACCTTTAGAGCAGGGACTGTTTTATTTGACTTGGTATACTTCAGCTCCAGTGGTTTTACATGAAAAGCCTGCCATGATTATATATATATATATATATATATA
>JAQZBX010044024.1:0-21486 GCA_029593785.1 Cabassous unicinctus
TCTAGTTGTGCTGGCCCTTTTATAAACAGAATATGGTTACCATTGTTCTCCTCCTCCTCAATATCATATATTTGTCACTTATCATGTGAAAGACACTGTACTAAGCTTTTAAATGTAATCCATCTTCAAATATTGGAAGGCAGGTGTGTTAGGGTTCTCCAGAGGAAACAGAACCAACAAGATATAAATATATATATGTTTTTTTTCCTAGAAATTGGCTCATGTGACTGTGGGGATTGGCAAATCCAGATTCCATAGGAAAGGCTGCAAGTTTGAAATTGATGAAGGTGAGGTTGAATTCCCCAGGAAAACCTGATTGGCTGGAATAGAGGCAGGAATTCTTTCAGACTTCTGAAATCTTCAGTTCCGGCTTTAACCTCTAACTATTTAGCTGAGGAAACTCCCCTCATTGCTGAAAGCAATCTCTTTTGTTGACTATAGATGCAACCAGACATAGAGGCAATCAACTGACTATAGATGATAATCCATCTACGAAATGCCCTCACAATAACATTCAGACCAATGCTTAATTGACCAAACAATGGAATACCATAATTTAGCCAAAGTGGCACGTGAAATTATTCCAGTGGGTGTTGTTATCCCAGCTTTACAGATGGGAAATCCTGAGGCTTTTTGAGAGGTTAAGTGATTTGAATCATGACATATAGCAAAAAGTAATAAAGCTGGGATTTGAACAAAGAGCTGTCTGACATGGATTGAATCCATTTGAAACACTCTATTCCCAGAATACTCCTTTGTTTTGTAATCTCCAAATCCATCCACCAGACTACCCTTTTATATATATATATTTAATTACACAATCCAATGGCCCTTTTTATTTTTTAAGCAACTTGACTACTGTATGTCATCAAACACTGTTGATTACTCCCCTGCATTCAACCGTCATTTATATGCCAGTTACTCCCAAAATGATATTTATAAGCAAGAACTCTCTGCTTCATACCATAGGCATATGTTCCATGACTATGGAACGTTTTAATTTAGTAACACATAGGTGGCCCAAGTTCAAAACTTCTGGAAATAATTCCTGTTCATTCTTCCTCCTGTCAATACATCTAGAAACCTACACGTTCTTTGATTTCTTTATCTCCCTTATGCTCAACCCCACACTCAACTGGTCATTCAGATTTGGCCTGGCTTACCTTGACTAACAGAAAGCGCTCAATAAATTATTGTTGAATGAATATAGCTAATGATCATAAGGAATAATATATAATCCAATTCTCATGGTGTAGGTATTCATTCGTACCGGTTTATTGTTCTCTCTTTGGATATAGGTCCTTTACATGGACCTATTTGATGATGTAAAATATTTTTGGGAAAAAAAGTTTTTTTTGAATATGTGTTGGTCAGGGTTCTCTAAGGAAACAGAACCGACAAGAGATATCTGTAAATAGTATGAAATTTTATAAAATTCTCTCATGCGACCGTGGGGATGCACAAGCCCAAATTCCACAGGCAGGCTGCAAGCCAGGGGCTCCGATGAAAGTCCCTGATGAGTTCCCAGGAGATGTTGGCTGTCCAAAGTAGAGCTGGAAATTCTCTCTGAATGCTGAAATCACTTCTCTTTTTAAGGTGTTCAACTGATTGGATAAATGTCACTCATTGCTGACAGCAATCTCCTTGGTTAATTGTAGATGTAATCAGCCATCTAAGCAATCAACTCACTGATGATTAAAGCCCATAAATGTCCTTGTATTACAATTAGCCCAGTGCTTGCTTGACCAAACAACTGGGCACCATTACCTGGCCAAGTTGACACATTAGCCTAACCATCACAGTATAATTTCACAAACCTTTTTAAAAACTCCTTTCTCTTTTATTCTTCACCATTCTTATCCTATCTGTTTTTATAGCAGTTTAAATGAATAGCCCTTTAAATGTTATTTCCAATTTAAATTTTTATATAGAGAAGGAGAGAAAAATGATGTCCCTAAGAGTAGAGATAAGGTCTTAGCCATCTCAGTATCACTTTGCTTAGAGGTTCCTGAAAAATATTAAGTGTGGGTGGAATAAAAAATAAAAAGATATAAAAATAAAAGAGATTGAAGCAACTCTGCTTAGAGAAATTCCTGAAATATATTTGTGTTTAATTAATAAAAACTAAAAATGAAAATGATCCAAATATGAAAGAGATTGAAAGCAAACCTGTTTTTCTGATTATTTTTTCATGCACTAGACAAGTGATATAGCCTCTGTTCTCAGCAGCTCCAAGTGGTAAACTCATTCATTGTCATTTATTTAGTCACTTACCTACTAGACAGATAGTTATTGCACAATCGGGCTTTGGTCTAGGTATAGTGCATATAATGATGAGAAAAACTAAAATGTTTCCTGCCATTCTGCAGCTTACAAGTTGGGAGAGCACACAAACAAAAACAAAATTGCACAGTGAACAATGCTACAAAGGAAAGTTTCATGGCCTTCTGAAAGCATATAATAGTGAGATTTGAGCTAGTAAAGACTGGACTCCCTGGGGAAGTGAAGATTTAGATGCAATCTAAAGGATGAGTAGGAGGCAGCTCAGGAGATCCCCAGGTTCACAGAAGCCAAGAAAACAGTGAATAATGAAGAGGGGAGTGGCCAACAGGCTCAAATGCTGCTAAGAAGACAAGAAGGGTGAGGACTGCAAATGTTCAATGGATTTGGTAATGGAGTGAACTTCACAAGAGAAAGCCTGGTGGAATCTTGAAATAGAAGCCTGATCAGATAAGTCTGAGAAGTGAGTGGAGAAAAGGAAATGGAGACAGGGCGTATGTCCAATTATTCCAAGAAATTTGACTGTAAAAGGGAAGAAACTTAGAAGAATAAGCTGGAGAAGTGTGTGAGGCTGGGAGTGGGTTTTTTGTCTGTTTTATTTTTTGCTAATGAGATAATCTTGAGGTTGTTTAAAAGTCTAGGGAAAGATTACTTGAATATAAGATAAAGAGAAGGTATTGAAGGTGTCATATTCATGAGAAACTGGGAGAGGATGGCCCTGTTTATATTATAAGGGCCATATAATATGGAATGGGACAAAGGAAGGTAGGGCCATGTGTTTGGTTCAGGGATTTGAGAAATTTTTATCTGATGGTTTCTATTTTCTATGTAAAACATAAGATGGGGTCAATGGCTAAGAAAGGCAATGGTGGGGGAGGGGGTGAGGGCAAAAGATTTGAAGAAAGTGGAAATTTGAAATGATGGCTGGGATGAGTGAGAGTTAGTTGATGAAAGAAATGTTGTAGGATTGCCCACATCTGAAGACTTATCTGAAGGTGTCATTCAGAAATTTATAATGGGGCACATCATTATGTTGCAAAAAAAAATGTTATTTTCACTCTCCCAACACTAAAAATAAGTAATTCTGTTATATTGTAGAGTACTGGCTCAAGGATCTCTCTTCACCATAACATTTTTATGAGTTTCTCCTTTTCTCATTTTATACTACATTTTCCCTTTAGATGGGACATGTTCTTTCTAGCTCACAACAGTCCCTATCATTCTTTATTGTTCATTTCACTCATTTACTTTGTCTACCCAGCAACTGTACCCTCTAGGCATTTAATTTTCTGGTTTTCAATCTACAAATCCATGACTCCCAAATATTTAATTTCACTTCAAATATATCTCTTGTACTCCAGATATCAACAACCAGCTATTTACTAGATGGTCTTTATATTAAAACTCAGTATCTACAGAGGTAATTTACCTCCTAAACTTGCTGTGTCTCCTATCATTTATATCCTGGCATTAGTCTCACCATGCACACTGCTCATTAAACAGAAAACCTTGGAGTCTACTCTCTATACACTTCTCTTTTTGATATTCACTTCTCTTCTTCATCCCCATTGCTATAATTTAGTTCAGATCCTCATCATATCTTACTAGACTATTAAAATAACCCTCAAGAAAAAATCTTCACTTTCTCCCTTCTTCTAATGCTTCTTCTATACGGACACAAGACTGCTCTTACCCAGCACGTTCTTTTCTGACACATTTACTTGAAAAGTACGGGATTTCCCACTATTGCAAAATTCTCCAGGTTAACTTCCAAGCAATGCTGACAGCCCAGGATGTGTATTAAATCTGGTTTTCTTCACACAGTCTGCCTTTCTCCTAGAAGAAGATTTAATCTATGGAGGCAGTTTGGGAGCCTAGAGCATTAGGGTACGCAGGTCTGTCTATTATTTTTCTCTCCATATTCCTTGAAAGAATAGATCCTAGACTAGGGTTATATAAGGAAGAGAGGAACAAAGTACCAAAACTGCCTTTAAAAAAAGATAAAACCTAAGCTATGTTTTTTCCAAATTAAATTTAGTGTTTAATTTCATTAGTATATGTTCAGAATCTTTTTAATATTCTAGAATTCAATTAACTGCATTATATATAACTTTAGGTGGGAATTAAGCATCCTGATAATAATGTGGTATATACAATACTAGCTTCAAAATAACAGGTAAAGTTTTTCAGAAAAGTAGGAGCCTTGCCCCAATCAAGACGGCAGAATAAGACATTTCAGGGCTCCATCCCACCACAGTTTTGAAACACCAGCAAAAACTGGCAGGCACATCTTCCTAAAAGCTCCAGAAAAGAGTAAAAAGAGAGAAAAGTCCTTTCAGGATTGTGAGAAGATGGGGGAATAGAAACTCCAGGACACAGTCCTTCCATCAGAACAAAAGTTCAGAAAAGAACTGTCTGAAACAACTATTTCGAAACTCTGGAGGCCAGAAGAACACTACAGCATCCAGGGAAGAGCAGGAAGAAGAGGCTGATAAATTATGGTAAAGAACAGCAGGCCACTGTGGGGTTGAGCCCCTGGCTAGCTCACTGGTGACAGAAAGGGACATAAAAATCCTCTTCCCCAAGATCACGGGTGGGCACAGCTGATAACAGCTTTTGATTTGCAACTTCAAATCCCTGGGGACCTGGCTCTGAGGACCACCATTGTTCCAACCTGCCCCAGACAAACAATGGCTGAGGAGATTTAAAGATACCAGATATTACAGTGATGAAAGGCAAAATGTCAAAAAAAATTTTTTTTAATATTTTTCAATATTTTTAATATCCCAATCTTTTAATTTAATTTTAGTTTTAGTTTTTTATTTTTAATTTTTGGGTATTTTATTTCTTATATTTAAACCTATCATTATTATTTCATTTTCCTATTAATTGTATTTGGCTATTTTAATGGCTTCATCTTTGAAGAAGCTTTGGATCACAGAAGGGTTACAACTCGGGCAGGGGAGGATTATTGGTGTGGGGTGTCAGTGATGGGGGATACATGGGAGGAAGTTCAACTGGGCATGCATATACGGTATACAAATATGTTCAAATGTTCACAGGGCATTGTCACAGTGGGTGGAGACTCACACAATAACTGAGAAAATATTGAATTCCCATCCTGGAGAGCTCTGCCACACTCTATAATGGAGCAGCAACACTCCCCCAAGTGTAGGGGCAATGACTGGTGAAGGAAGATGATCCATTGATGGGCCCTTGATATTGAGGACTATGCTTATAAGCCTTTGCTCTTGAAATTGAAACTTAACTTAGTGTTGTGGGGTACCTAAGAGTTGCCTCCTGAAAGCCTCCTTGTTGCTTAAATGTGGCCTCCCTCTAAGCCAAACTCAGCATATAAATGCATTACCTCCCCTCCACCCCCAGCAGGGGACATGACTCCCGGGGATGAGCCTCTCTGGCACCGAGGGATTACTACCAAGCAACAACTAACAATGCAACTGGAAAAAGACCTCAAATAAAAAGGGGAAAATGTAAAGACAACTGAGTTTATATAGCTAAGAGACTTCAAAGTGAGTAGGGAGGTCATCACAGAGGTAACGTTTATGCACATGTCAGCAGGATCTCATAGACTGCCAAAGTGGATAATACCCCAAATAGTGGGGCTCCTGAGGGCTCTGGAGACACTGAGACCCTATGGTCAGGGCAGATAGCTCTGGAGTTTGATGCCTTGCCAGTGGGTCCTACTTTGAAGTTTGTGCTCCTGAGAGTGACAGAGATGTACTCAATTATGGCTTCCCTACACATGGCTCATCTGTCCCTTCTTTTTAAACCTATATTTGGTGCTGGAGTTTGTAAGTGTACATTCCATCTGGGCCTGGAACCTCAGCGGAGTTGCAACACCTACTTTCCAGTTTTTTGGACTCACCCAGGACAACTAACAAGGAAGTGAGGATTGACAACAACCATACCAAGGAAATGAGGGAGCCAATGACTGCAAACAAGAGAGTCCCATCCATAGGCTGTATGGGATTGAAGCCTCCTCTCAGTTATAGGTGGGGTGGACAGCACCATCCCAGAATCCTCAGGATTGGGGAATGAACTATGGACTAGAGTGGACTTACTGGTATTCTACTATAGACATACTATGATTCTAGCATTGGAAGAAATTACAACATTGATGTGGAGGCAGTGACCACTGGAGGCTCTAGGGAGAGGGAAAAACAGTTGTAATATGGGGACTTTTTTGGGACTTGGGAATTATCCTGAATGACATTGCAATGACAGATACAGGCTATTTTATATCATCATATAACATGCAGAACTGTGTGGGAGAGAGTGTAGACTACAATGTGAACTATGGCCCATGCTCAGTGGTTTCCTTATGCATTACTCTTCTCTCCTTCTATTCAAATCCATAATTAGTACTAGCTTTGGTATGTGTACATCCATGAGATTTAAATCTTTGGGCGGTCCATGTGCCAGCTGAGCACTGAATCTCAACAGAGATGCAACTCCTTTTCTCCAGTTCAATGGCCTTACCCAGGACAACAAGCAGGGAGGAGATGATGGACAGTCAACATACTATGGAACCAAGTGTGCCTACAACAGCAATCAAGAGAGTACCATCTATTGGATGTATGGGATCGAAGTCCTCCTCAATTAATGGTGGAGTGGGCATCACCATCCCAGAGTCCTCGGGATTGGCAAATGAACTATGGACTAAAATATACTTGCTGGTATTCTGCTATAGACAAGTGATTCTAGCAATGGAAGAAATACCACGGTTGTGGAGGCAATGACCCATGGATGTTCTGGGGTTAGGGAGATGGAAAAACAGGTGTAATATGGGGGCATTTTTGGGACTTAGGAATCATATGAATGGCATTACAATGACAAATACAGGCCATTATATACCCAGCCAAAACCTACAGAGTTGAATGGGAGAGAGTGTAAACTACAATGTAAACTATAACCCATGCTTAGTGGAAATGCTCCAAAATGTGTTTATCAATTGCAATGAATGTACCACATTGATGAAAGATGTTGCTAATGTGGAAAAATGTGGGAAGTGTGGGGAGTGGGGCATATGGGAATCCCCTATATATACTCTGTAACATTTATGTAATCAAAGTGTCTTTTAAAAAATAAAAAAAAGTGGAAAAGGAAAAACAAGCAAGACAACAAGCAAAGAATGAGTAGACAACGAGCAAAAACATAAAAAAATGAGCAGGGAGCCAATGTAGCTTAAGCAATTGAGTGCCTGCCTCCCACATCAGGAGTCCCAGGTTTGGTTCCCGGTGCCTCCTAAAGAAAAAAAAACAAAAACAAAACAGACAATGAGCAGGTAAAGAGCAAAAAACAATGAGTAGACAACGAGCAGACAACAAGCAAAACAAACAAAACAATAAGCAGACAACGAGCAAACAATGAGCAAAAACAACAAGCAAAACAGAAAGCAAACAGACAAGGGAGATATCTTGGGGCAGGGGGAAGATTAAAAAACATAAAAGATGCTATGCTTCCTCAGGGCTGTGCAGGACAGTTAGCTGACGAACTGAATTTATTGGACAGGTCAAGAAAGCTAAGCTTTGGGAAGCTGTGGAAGAGGCTTTTTTTGCCCCTCCTGGCTCACTCCCAGAGGCAATATGGAGCTGGTCTGTACAACTTTCATGGGTCCTTGGCCCTGATTTGTCTGGGAAAGATTGATTTGGGCAAGTCCTAACTGGCATGATACTTTGCCCAAAATTTACCCTCCAGGTAAAAGCAGCCTGAGACAACACAAAAGGACAAATATTGTATGATTTCACTGCTTTGAAATAATTAGAATAAGCAAACTCATAGAGTCAGAATCTAGAATATAGATTACCAGGGGAAGAGGTGGGGAGAGGGGATGGTAAATTAAGTTTTAAAATGTACAGGATTCATATTTGGAATGATGGAAATGTTTTGATGGTAGTGATGGTAGCACAGCATTGTGAATGTCAGATTTTATATATAGGGTAAGAGAATTAAAGAAATAATCCATGGATCTACACTACACAAACAGTGTGAACCTTAAGTTAAACCATGGATTATAGTTAATAGTACAATTATTAAAAATGTGTTGTAATCAATTGTAACAAGTGTTCTTTATCAATGCAACATTAAAAACAGGGTGGTATATGGGAATCCTGTATTTTATATATGATTGTTCTGTAAAGCCACAACTACACTAATAAAAAAAATAAAAAAAATATATAACAAAAGTGAAAGGACTGCAGTGAAAGGGTGAGCACTGAATCATGAAACTTCTAAAGATACAATTTCATGGTGCCCTGGCTAGTCTCTCCACCACCCTTCACCAGCTCAATGTAGGTCCCTGGTCCAGGTTCTGGAAGGAGCAGAGTAACTCTCTTGCACATATAGGGAGCATATATGTCTGATGGGGTCTTGAAGGACTCACTGTCCCAGAACTTGCCCTTATGTAGATGGCAGCTCACTGATCTCTCCTACAGAATGCCATGGGAGAGCAATCAAGTCATGGCAGCCTAGAACAAGTAAATTCTGGCTGTAGGACATACAATGCAGTGCCCAGGACCATGAGGAAACTGTTTCCTAGGGAAGAGAAGACATTCATATCTGTGTAAATGGGGGAATTCCTAGGGCCACAGGGACATTCCCAAGAAAAGAGGCAAGCACAGAGAGAATCAGAGCATCCCCTATGCTTTAGCTAGGAGCTATTCTCTAAACTCTTCATGTAGATAAGCCCTGAAGGAGAGCACTCTATACAGGTCAATTTGCAAAGACTGGGAAAGGTGTTTTCTTTTTTCTTTTCTTTTCTTTTCTTTTTTAGCTACTGGCATTCAAGGAAAGCTCTATTATAACACTAGATGAATACAAGCTTAAGGAACAGATATCTTAGAGTCTAAATTCCAGTGATAACCCATTAAAATATCAAAATGTCCAGGTTTCAACAAAAGATTACAAAACATACAAAGAAACAGGAAGTGATGGCCCAGGCAAAGGAGAAAATTAAGCATTAGAAATCATTGATGAGGAGGACCAGACCTAAGACATACCATATAAAGACTTTTAAAAACAGTCCTAATTATGTTCAAAGAGCTAAAGGCAAACATGGAAACCTAACTTAAGGAAATCAGGAAATCATAGACACAAAGAGAATATGAATAGAGAGATGGAAATTATGAAAAGGAAACAAACAAAGCTGAAGACCACAGTAGTAGAAATTTAAAATTGCCTGGAGGGGTTTAACAACAGATTGGAGCTGTCAGAAAAAAAATAATCTGAGAACATAATGATAAGACAATTGAAATTGTTCAGTTTAAGGAGAAGAAGGAAGAAAGAATGAAGGAAAGTGAACAGAGCCTGAGCAAACTGTGAAACACCATCAAGCATACAAATATATGCATGTGGGAGTCCCACAATATTAAAAAACAAAAAAAGGGAGAAAGGGGCAGAGAGAATATTCAAAGAAATAATGACTGACAACTTCCTAAATCTAATGAAAGACATGAATATACACATCCAAGACTCTCCATGATCTCCAAACAGGATAAACCCAAATAGACCCAAACCATGACATATCATAATCAAACTGTCAAATGCCAAAAATAAAATACTGAACACTGCAAGAAAGGAGCAAGCAGTCACAGCTAGGGAGCCTCAATAAGATTAAGTACCGATTTCTCATCATAAACCATGTAGGCAAGAAGGCAGGGCAGTGGGAAGACATATTTAAAGTGCTGAAATAAAAAAGCTGACAACCAAGAATTTTACATCCAGCAACACTGTCTTTTAAAAATGAGAGAGAGATGAAGACATTTATAAATAAACAAAAGCTGAGGGAGTTCATCACCACTAGTCCTACTAGCCACCAGCCCTACAAGAGATGCTAAAGAGAGTTCTTCAGGTCCAAAGAAAGGACATTAGACAATAGATTAAAGCCATATGAAGATGTAAGTATTGCTGGAAAAACACTGACATGGGTAAATAGAAATGACAGTACTATTGTGGTTTTGGTTTGTAGATCCACTTTTTATTTCCTGTAAGATCTAAAAGGCAAATGCAAAAAATGTAATGATAAATCAGTGGTTTTGGACTCATAATGTACAAACATATAGTTTGTGACAAGAACTATATAAATATGGGGGGGAAAGCATTTAGGAACATTGTGTATATTATTGAAGTTAAGTAGTATCAAAGCAAACAAGACTGTTACATATTTAGGATGTCAAATTTAGGCACTATGGTATCTACAAAGAAAATATCAGAGAACATGCAAGCTCATAGAGACAGAAGTTAGAGAACAGGTTCCCAGGGATGGGAAGCAGGGGGGACAGAAAGTTAATGCAAAATGGGTATAGGGTTTTTTTGGGGGGGAGATGGGAAAACTTTAGTAATGTAACGTGGTGAGGGTACTACAATATTGTGAATGTGATTAGTCCCACTGAATGGTATGCTTGGGAGTCCCTGAGATGGAAAACTTTATGTTATATATTATATATGTTCCAACAATTTAAGAAAAAAGAACAACTAAAAGACAGTTACAAATAAAGGCAATGTATGTTCCTGGATGGAGTCTAACAAGGGAAGAGAAAAGGTTCAAAAGGACATTATTGGGACATATGGAAAAAACGGGATATAGGCTGTAAGCTTTTTATCAATGTTAAATTTCTTGAACTTGATAACTGTACTTAAGGTGGATACATAAGTGAATATCCTTGTTCTTAGGAAATGTACATAGCAGCATTAAGGGTTCACAGAGCATGATGTATGCAACCTACACTCAAGTGTTCAGAGTATTATTTAAGTAGATAGATAGGTACACAGATGGATAGACAGATAAATGTTTTGATAGAATGATGGATCAATAGCTATGGCTAGAATGATGCAGCAAATGTGATAAAATGTTAAAATTGGTGGATCTGAGTGTCTGGGGGGATATGGGTATGTTGGAGTTCTCTGTATGGGATTTGTATTATTTTTTTAACTGTAAGCTTGAAAGCATTTCAATTAATAGTACTAATAAAAAAATTTTCCTCTATTACAAGGTGTTAAGAATATGTTGATACATGGGGGAAATACAACTAATGTAACTTATAGAGTATAATTAACAGTAATAATGTAATATTTTTGCAGCAATGGCAAAGAAGGTACTCTATCAATGCTAAGGGTTAACAACGCGGGAGTGTAAAGGGGTATGGGGTTTTTCCCTTTGGAATAATGAAAAAGTTCTAAACTGGACTGAGGTGATGATAGCACAACTCTGTGATGAAACAGAATCACTGAGTATACATTTTGGACAGATTGTACAAAGAAAGAGATTATATAACACAGTGAACCCCATGGCAGATGTTGGTCTGTGGTTAACAGTAATAATATGAAAACATTCTCTAGGAAATATAATAAATATACAGTACTCATACATGAAGTTAAGAATAGGATGATTTGTGGGGAAAATACAGCAAATACAAGCTATGTACTATAGCTAGCAGTAATACTATGACGATGTTCTTTCATCACTTGTAACAAATGTGTTACAACAATGTAAGGTACTGGTGGTGGGGCGAAGTATTGGGAAGCCTGTATGGTATGCATGATTGCTTTGTAAACTCATAACTTCTCTAGTAAAAAAAAAAAGATTTTCAGAAAAGGAGTGGTGGAGAATATAGGTAACTGCTGTAGTTGTACACTGTGCCCAGTAGCTTGGAAATAGGGGAGAATATTTGTTTGTGAAATATTCTAACCTATAATTCATGCATTTATTTTTGGACTTGAATTTATACATGTTGAGCTTCAAATAATAGTGAATTTATTTTATTTTTTTTAATTACTCACTTGTGACTAATTCAGATGTGAGCCTTCACACATCTTCAACTATTTAGAACCCTGCAACAAACCTAGAATTAAACAAAAAATAAGTTTCAATGACAAATGTTATTGTGAGGCACAGTTTTCCTAAAGACAAAGCACTCTACTCGCAAGAAAAGATGAAATTCTCAAAAGAGAAAATTCCATATGTTAGAAGTCAACAGATTAGAAACAAAGAAAAGAAGAGAAATCAAACACCAAAGAAACAAGACCAAAAATTTTAAAAGTCTGTTAGAAATATACAAGTAGAGCATGTTGTGCCCATTTAGTCTGAGGAAAATTCTTTAGTCCTTCACACCTCAATAGAGTCCCAGAGCATTACCAAGGAAAATGCTTTATGATGGCCCTGAGCCAGCCAAGAGGGATGTTCAGCATTCTCTACTGTCAGAGCAATGTGTGGTATGTCATTTTTGTAGAAAATAGTTGATTCAAAATGAGTATGTTTGAGTTATCTGGAAAATTCATCTACGTGAACCACTTTCCTGGCAGTGCTGGAAAAATGGAACATCATTGCATATAGATTTGTTGAAGAGCTTTAGATTTGGTAAAACCCTTAAAGGTATCCATTTGGAATAAATGACTCATAAGTATATATACAACATCACATCTTCTCTTAGTTTTACAACTGATACTATTTTCATTTTAGGCTTGGAAGCTTGGTTTCTTATATAAAATCTTAATAGTATCTCCCTGAAAACATTTTTCAGATTTGAAGATTAGCTCTTGAGATTGACTTTGCCCAGATCTAGAAGTATCAGGTATGCCATTTTCTCATCAGATGCATCATTAACCAGGCTTTTGAAGAGCATTACCTGGAAAACATTAACAGTCTCCAGTTCAGAGTAGATGTACTTATAATCTCTTTTCAAATAGTTATTAAAGCTTTTATATAGTTTAATTGCTTTCTGATCACCACATGACTTTTACAGTGGCTAAGGAGGCGTGTATTGTGCATCCTTGTGAGAAATTGATGTGCTTCACTTCTGTTTCTCCATAACACAGGGAACTTGCTGAAATCTAGGGGAAGTGATGGATCAAGTAGGAGCTGAATCCAGACTCCCATCTCTAAGAATTTTAGTTGTTTTGCTGTTTGGTTGCCCCTTTTTGTTGTTTGTTTGCTTGTTTCTAAAACTATTCTGCTCCTGTGAAGAAGGAAAAAAACACTGTCCATACCTATTTCCAGTGTCTGACATTCCGTCTCTCTCTCCTGCACTCCTCCCAGTTCCCCTGTTCTTGGATTTTGTGTCACCATATTGTTAATCCATTCTGCCTGGACTTGGGCAACTCTTCCTTATATTTTTAATAAAATATATTCCAGTATATGTTTTATTAAACATATTCAGTATATGATCTGACATATGTACAGTGGTAATAAAACCCTTTTTAGTGGCTTTGTTGATATTCAGACTGGAAATTGTTCAAGAAATCATTAACCTCTAATTTCTACTCCAGGTTATTATTTGAGTGACAACATCTCATATTATCTCAGGAGACATTTCCATTATTTATTATAATCAGATTTTCAGTTCCTACACTCATGTTTCTTTTAGTAGCATTCCATATAGTACTTTTCAAATTCTTCATCAGAAATCAATTTTTGTACTCTCCCTTCAGTGTCTCTTTCATTGTGACATATCCCAGTAATTTTTAACACTAACTTAATTTTTCCAGCTTTAACTTATTTCATATTGCCATTAACCTTTTGAATAATAAAATTCATTTTCAGCCAACATAAGTCATTTTTTATCAACTTATTTTTAGTCAAGTAATTTGATTGGGTCATCTGTTCAAAAAGCCTTTCTCTTCCTATTGAATAACCCTTCCTAGGTTCTGTCTAAATGTTTGCTCTTCTAGCTAGTTCCAACCTATTTTATATTTTCTTGATACCTTATATTCTTTGAGTTGAGCAGAAAGTCATTATTCTTGTTGAACAACACTTGTTCTTTGGCTCTTGTTCCCACCTTTGAATGTTCCCTGCAACGTTTTGCCCAGGTGTTCCATTATTTACTTATTCATTTTGCATTAATATTTATCCAATATCTGAGAGTCTACTGTGTTCCAAGAGCTTTTCTGGGAAATGGGCATCCATTAGTGAAAATAAAAAGTATAATTCCTTCCCTCATGGACCTTACATTCCAATGAAAGGGGCAGAACATAAGCAAACACACACCACCAAATAAAATAACTGGAAATTATGATAAATTTTATAAAAGAGTCAATGAAGTGGCTAAAAATGTGGAGGGAGGATTTTAAGAATCCTACTTCTATAGGGTAGTCAGGAATGCCAGCCTCAAGTGGGAGAAGAATCTAGCTATGTAAGAGCGTTATAGGCAGAGGGCCTGGGGCCAGAAAGCACTTGGTATATTTAAGGACCTGAAAGGAGCCTTGTGAACAAGGAGATAAGTAAAGTGAGATGAGGAGCTATAAGCATCCAGGGGTTTAAGAGTTGCACCCCAAAATTGGTTGGAGATGTGGTCACTATCCTGTCTACTGTAGCTCCAGGTCTCAGTGCTGAAACACCAGGTCCCATAAAGAGCAGATCAGGTAGCTTGGCCAACTTCTGGAAAAATACCCTTTTTTCTTCAATGTCTTATTCGATGGTAAGAAGAAAAAAATCTAAGGAATATCTCAATTAACTATCCTGCTTCATTTGATCTGCATGTTCAAGAAAATATTCTTGTGAAAAATACCAGAATTTTAAGAATTGGAAAGGACCTGAGAGCCCATCTATCCCTTTTCCACCATGTAACAGCCTTTTGAAATTACAATTTAGCATTCTGACATGGGTTTTATTTTCTTTAGATGATATGGTTATGTTTGAAGGTTGTGTTTCTGAACAATTCATCTGTCTAAGATATAGCCAGACTTCATTTAATTTAACTTTTAAAAATATTAAAGCCACGCCTTATTCTTCCCATTGGATATCTCCTCCCAGACAAGTGGGAGCAAAGACTGCTGGGCCTGTGCTGAGGTCAAGTCTGGGGGAAGAGGTGGGAACTAGGAACTGGACAAAGTCGCTCAAGGATGAGGGTGTGTGCGCTATGAGATTTCAGAGCAGAAACCAGGGAACCAGGACAAAGCCACAAGGTAGAGGAAGCCTCTACAGCATTTCTAGTCCAAGTTCCTAGAGCATCAGCTTCTCCGTGGCTGGAGAAGGGACTGCTTTAGAAACCGACCCAGATAGAGCACTCGGCTTGAGAGCTTAGAAAATGTTTTGTCTCCAGGTGATTCATATTATTCATGAGAGCCATGTATGTGCTTTTCACCATGATTTCTAAGAGAATCTGAACTAAGTTTTGTGACCAGGTTTTTAAAAAAAGGGCATGCAATGGATTATATATGTCTCCTGCTTCCTCTCTATGTTTATGTTTCACTCTTATCTTTTTACTTACGTGTTATGGGTCTGGACTTTATTTTTCTTTATTTTAATTTTAATTAAACATTTAACTCTAATTACACAGAATGATAAATTGACTTGCCAAAGCTGATTCAGCCAATTAATGGCTAAGCAGAGATTAATACTTAGTCTAGTGTTCTTTGAAAAAATTTTATCACCAAATTATGGTTAAGTGGGAATTAAGCATCAAATAGAAAGTTTTGGTAGATCATAGGTGGACACAAAGCAGAAGGTTACTGGGATGAACTCAAGCAGGAGATGTACCACAGAACCAGGAGGCTCTCATCTCCAAGGAAAATCTTTGACTATTGACAATTTTTCCTGACACTGGCCTGATCATCACACATTATAATTATTTCCCATAGTTCATTTTACTATCTTGCTTGCTCTTTCTTCATATACCAGTTATTTCAAGAACTGTCTTGATTTTGTGTGTGTTTATATATATGAAAGCTTGGCCTCTTCATCTATTTACTTTAAATTTTTAATATGGATATTCTGAAAGATGAAGGTAGCAATGAGCATAGTTTTTGATGCTTCTCAAATCCCTATGTAAAAACAGAGAAACTTGAAAGCAAAACCAAAAATCAACAGGCCATATTTAGAACAATTCATAGACAAGGTATGAAACCCAAAACACAAGTGGGTGGGGACAATTCAGCAACAGCTACAAGACCTGCATGCTTTGGCAGCTATGCAGAAGGAAGCAATGAGAAGCATCCGCCATCTTAGAACAGAACTACAAAATAGCCAAAAGGTACTCTCAGAAAGTGCAGTGGTCCAAGTTGAGAAGCACAGTTGAAACTGAGAGGGATTTAACCACCCCAGTAGCATGTGAATGCAGGGACATGCAGTAGGTTTAAAGAGACTGAAGCAGACTTGCTTCTGTGAACTCTCAAAACTGACCCACTATGTCGCCTTACCCTGGAATATATGCTCCACAATGTAACAGAGTTAGAATCATTTATAATTTCCCCATACATGGCTCTTCTGGCCCTTTTATTTGAACCTATAGTTAGCACTATACTTGTTAAATATATGTCCCAGAGACTTAAATCTTTGGTCTGTTCATATGCTGGTTGAGCCCTGAATCTCAAGTGTTTCAACATTTACTGTCCAGTTCATCAGACTCCCCCAGGACAACTAAAAAAATGAGGATGATGGAAAGTGCCCATCCCAAAAAACAGAGAGTATCTACAACTGCAAGCAAGACAGTTTCATCCATCTGCCCCATGGGATCTAAGCCCCCTCTCAATCAGAAACAGAGTGGGCATCACCATCCTAAAATCCTCAAGATTGAGGAATGAACAAACATAAGGGGGAATGCAACTATGGACTAAAGTAGACTTATTATTATTCTAGCAATGGAAGAACTTGTAACATTGATATAAGGGCAGTGGTCACCAGAGGTTCTGAGGGGAGGGAGAGAGAAGAGTAGGTGTAACATGGGCATTTTGGGGACGTTGGAATTGTTCTGAATGACATTGCAATGATGGATACAGGTCATTAAACATTTTGTCAAAACCTATAAAAATGTGTGTTGCAAAGTATTGACCATGGTTAGTAGCAATGCTTCA
The DNA here is from genome assembly GCA_029593785.1 of Cabassous unicinctus. Lineage (NCBI taxonomy): Eukaryota > Metazoa > Chordata > Mammalia > Cingulata > Chlamyphoridae > Cabassous > Cabassous unicinctus. The sequence continues at coordinate 17,086 of JAQZBX010044024.1, forward strand.
ACATATGTTCATCAATTGTAACAAATGTACCAAACTAATGAAAGATGTTGTTAATGGGGAAAAGTGGGGGAGGGGGAGAGGGGGGGCTAGGGTAAAAAAAAAACATAAAAACGAAGGAAAAAAAATTGACCCACTATGGTTTTCTTCTAAAACAGAGCCCTACTGCTGAGGATGGAATCAAAATGTAATTGATAAAGGACAATAGACAATGGAAAGAAGGTTCAGATAAAAGTGGGAGGGAGAAACAGAGCCAGAGAGAAAGAAATACCTTACACATGTAAATCATTATCTCCAGAGACGATTTGCACTTGCCTTTGCTATATCCCCTATGCCACCAATGACCCAGGACTATGTTATACTGAGTTTTCTGCTTGAGGGTTTTGTGGGCCACACAGGCAGTGTTAATCCTGTCCTCTTGTTACCGCATTTTGTCTAGGTTCCTGACTATGCTGCAGAAATGAATTTCAAGAGCACGTCAGGTTAGTTAGGCCAGTAATTTATAAAGGAATGGTGAGAAGAGAAATGGGAGAAAATAACAGATCATAGGTCCCAGGTAGAGAGGAAGGGGCTGAAGAGTGATAAAGAGGGCTGATTTATAGACTACAATTTCCCATTATAGATTATAAATGTCCAGGTTTTACTTGCATGCTGATCCATGCAGGTAGGACATGGTGAGAGCAGGGCACAGAAGGCAAGAGAGAGCGAGAGAGAGGCTTTTGAGCCTGCTTTTTAAACCATTAATTATTCCATCCTTTTGCTAATGGCATGGAAGGAGTCCCAGCTGTTTGCTGTTCTGATTGATTACCCCACCCATCAATCCCCTGGAAGGGCCCAATGGTAACGTCCCTGGAGAATATCCTGGGCTTCTCCTGGCTTCCGGAGGAAACCTCATTCCGAGCAGCAGAAATCTCGTTCTTAAAGGGATTTCCTGTGAGGGTCTTCCAGCAGCCATCTTGGGGGATCAATATCCATGTGGACTTTTTGCCAGGTTCCAGATCCATCTACTGATTGCCTATTTCACTAGCCTGCTTCATTCTAACCCATGTAAGTGTACACTTGAGTTAGGAGCTCTCCAGCCGAACCCATGTCCACAACTATCTTCATTTGAGTGGTGGCTTGTTTTATTCTAATACACCGTCTGTGAACATTGTAATTTGAGGTTTTCTGCTTTTCTAAAATATCTCTGATCTGACCACCACGTATTTGGGGCTCAAAGCTTTGTTTCTATAACCAAACTTGTGTAGCCAGTTAAAATCAAGGCCTCAAGCCAACAGGGACTGACAGATGCCCTCAGATCAAAACAAACTCTATATCTAGGTTCCTACTGTGCAATTACTCATTCTCCTTACATCTGGTCTCTGCTTGTTTCCATTACTAAAGCACAGACTTACTTATTTAAAGTTTATTATATTTTATCTAGCATTTTAGGTGTTCTATATCAGGAGGAATTTCTCTGGACATTTGCTCTGGCAAATTGCTAAAAAATAAAAATGTAAACAAATCTTTATTTGCCATTACACATCCATCTATATGGAAATGCCTGCTAACTTGATATTTCAGTCAAGCTGTCCCTTTAATCCAGACTCATCTATTTACTCCCAAAGCTGCTCTACCACAGTCTTAACGATTTAGTAAATGGCATCTCCAAACTTCCATTTTTCAGTCCAAAAATCTTGGGCGAATGCTTGCCTCCTTTCTTTCTCTCTTGTCCTTCTAATCCCTGGGGGGTCCACCTTCTGAACATATATCTATAATCAGATAATTTGTTACCACCTCAACTGTTACCATCATAATCCAAATCAACACTAACTCTCTCCTGAATTACTGCAATAACTGGAACGTCTGCTTCTACCTTCTCCTTTCTGTCTCTTCTCAATATAGCCAGGGCAACACTGTTGAAACACTGCTGGATGTTGTCAGTCAAAACCCTCCAGTGGCTTAGCTCATACACATTAAAAACCCAAGTCCTCACAAGGATCTGTGAGACTGTGTGATCTGACACCCTCTGACCTCCTATCGTACCTCTTGTTTACTCTGCCCCAGACACACAGACCTTCAAACACACTAGGCACATTTCCTCTGCAGAATCTTTGCATTGTTTCTTCCAGCTGCAATGCTCCAACCCAGGTGTCCATGTGGCTCCTTGCCTTCGCTCTTTTACCTTCTCTGTGAAGCCTACACTGTCCACCGTATGTAAATTAATTTCTTTCTCCAGCCACTCAACCTTAGCTATTATGCCCTATTTTTTTTGTGCTTAACACTTTTTATAGTCTAAATTGTACTTATTTACTATGTTTATTTCCTCTCTCTTCACATTTCATGAAGCCAGGGATATTATCCTGATTGTTTTATACCTAAAAGAGTGCCTGGCCACATTGAAGGTGCTCCACAAACATTTGTTGAATGAATGAATGAATGGCATGCTGAAGAAAATATGGGGACAAATGGATACATTCTTGCTGTGAAAATTTAAATGAGATGGAAAATCTTCTAAAGAGAATATGATATAATTTGAGAACAAAGAATGATTCTGAAATGGTAAACTCACACTGTAAGTCTCTTCAGAAGCTTCAAATCTAATTATTTTAACATTTTGACCAATAGTTTTCCTAATAGACTGTTTCCTCTATGCTACATTGGATTCCTTCCACCTCAAGATGTAATTGTGCTATGTCCAGGAAAAAGAGGAAACAGATTTGATGAAGACCTAGCCAGTCTCTGCTACAATGAAACAGACAATGAAGTAAAAGATAAAAAGAATTTGACAACCTGAAGAGGGATAGAAAATCCAATGAGCCCTAATTACTTGGCAAAAAGACAGCCTTCATCCTAAGAGAGATTACAGAATTCTATCTACCCAAATCACATGTTAAAAAGTTAAAGAGGTTATAATAAAAATAGGATGAGGGTGAAATTTGTAAGACACTCTGGGATGCATGGCTCACTCCTTCCCTGATGACACAATAATAAGAACTAACTTACCTATAAAATGGAGCTCAGTATTTAAACTGTTTTTCAGATAAAATCATCCTGGAAAAATTCCCAGTCTCATGTATCCAACTGATCATCTGTATTGCAGTTCCAAATAATTCCAGCCTGCTCGAAATGCCTCCCTGCTCTCCTTGGATGGATAAAGTGACTGCTTCCAAGGAGATGTTAAAAAAAAAAAAAAAAGCATGCAGATGGTAAAGCCAGTGGAACTCATAGCATTATTGCTTTGTATTAAGTTTTAGGAGTAAATGTAGTAATCATTTAAAAAAAAAAGAGAGAGAGAGAGAGAGAAGATATGATTGTGGCATATGCATTGATGTTCTAGCGAGTGGTAGTTAAATGGGAGCTCTCTGGAGTTAGGCTCCAAGTTGGAATCCTGACTTCTCCATTTCTCTGCTCTGTGATGTGGGCAAGTTGATATAACCTCTAATTCTCAGTTTTCTAATTTATAAACATCAGTATTGGGGCACTAATATAGACTTCCCATTTAAGCAGTGGTTTTTGTTCTGATCTTATTTTTTTTCCCATTATCAGGCATTAATGCAGTCCTTTGCCATCTTGAATTTTGCTATTGAAAACTTCCAAAAATAACCCACATTTCCTTGGTTAATATTATCCATATTTCCAGTGGCCTGTGTGCAGCATTATGTAGTATTAGTATTTTTTCAATTCTATTATTGTTTGGTACTGGAAAGTCCTAAATGATCCCCTTTGTACCAGCCTGTCTAGTAAAGCTAGTGCCCCAGTTTTTATGGGCAGATATTAAATGTTATAAGATGCCAATAGCGCACAGCAAGACAATAGGAGGAGACATCCAAAGGCAAATATTTGCAAGTTAGAAGAAAAGATAGGGTTGGCAGTCTGACCTCTTTCTCCATAATGCCTTTAATGGTGGGAGGCATTAGATTGTGAGCGGACTGTGAAATGTTGCAATGAAAAGTATATTGAGAATGATTTGCAAAAGTCTTTGTCAAGTATATATCTTTTGAGCTAAGCAGGAGGTGATTGCATTGTAGCTCCCATTACATTAGAACTTTTTTTGTAGTATATAAAATGTAGACTAGCCATGAGCCCCTCATGTAACACTTGCACTCTCAATTTTGATTAACAGGCACTGTGAGAATCTCTAAAATAAACATCATATTCATGCATTAGAACATTGTGTAACTGACGTGGCCTCCCCTAGCCTCTGCTGCTGGAACTTAGCAAGTTATAATATTTTTTCTAGCAGATTTTTCACAAGGCCATTGACTATTACCCGGTAAGGAGCTGACCCCATGGCATTTCTGGTACATTATGAGCCACTTTAATCCTGTCAGATTACAAACTACAATCCAATACACAAGATTGCTGTTTGCCTATGGGCTGCAATTTTTCATCATCCAACTTTATTTGGACACAATAAGACAA
>JAQZBX010044025.1:0-21480 GCA_029593785.1 Cabassous unicinctus
TTACCCTGATGACAAAACTAGACAAAACATTACAAGTAAAGAAAATTACAGGCCAATATTTCTCATGAATAGGGATGAATATATTCTCAATAAAATAACAGCAAAATAAATCCAGCAACCTATCAATAGAACTATATACCATGAGCAAGTGGGATTTATCCCACAAATGCATGACTGGTTTAATATATTTATTGTAGAATGACTGGATGCTTTCCACTAAAAATCAAGAAGAGAAGGATATCCACTCTTACCACTTCTATTCTTCATTATACAGGAGTTTCTAGCCAGGGAAATTAGGCATTAAAAGGAATAAAAGCCACAAATATTGGAAATGATGAAGTAATTTGTGTATTTGCAAATGATATGATCTTTCTTTGAAATTTTAAAGAGAAGTTACAGGTTTACAGAAAAATCATGCATAAAATAGAGTCCTATATACCTCCCTATTATTAACACTTTGTCTTGGTGTGATACATTTGTTACAATTCATGAAAGAATGTTTTTATAATTATATTTGTTAATATAGTCATTATTTAAAATAGGTTTCACTGTGTTGTACAGTCCTAAGTTTTATTTTATTTTTATTCCAATAACTAATATACAAGCAGCAATTTCTCCCATAACTACATTCATGTCTATAATAAAAGATGTCAATTACATTCAAAATGTTGTGCTACCATCCCTACCATCCATTATCTAAAATTTACAATCAACCTAAATAGTAAGTCTGTACAATTTAAGCATTAACTTCTCATTCCCTAACCCCATCCTGATTCCTGGTATACTTTATTCTAGAATCTGAGACTAGGAATTTGCAAAATCTAATTATTTGATTTCATTGATATTTTACAATATCTGTCCTTTTGTGCATGGCATATTTCAATCAACATAATGTCTTCAAGGTTCATCCATGTTATCATATGTATCACAAATTAAGTTCTTTTAATTTGTGATATTAAAAGCTGAGTAATATTCCACTGTATATATATATACCACATTCATTTACCCACTTATTGGATGATTAGGACTTGGATTGCTTCCATTCTTTGGTAATTGTGAATATTTCCCTTTTGTACATCAGTGTGCAAATATCTCTTCAAATAATTGCTTCGTGTATATACCTTGAAGTGGGATTGCTGGGACTTTTGGTAATTCCATACTTAAGCTCCTCAGTGGAGTTTCTTCCTACTTTCTGAATGGGATGTTACCTGATTCATGAATTATTTCAATAAAGTTGTGAGATATTAATTGGCATGAAAAGTTTTTCTTTTATTAGTTTTGGAGACCATGAAGAGTCTCTCAGCTCTGAAGACAAAGTGAAAAATAGTTGAAGGCACCACTGTAACTTAAGAGTTATTAGAATTCTTTTAGCAAAGTTTTATAGTTCTCTGTCTACAGGACATTTATATCCTTGGTTAAATTTATTATTAGATAGTTTATTTTTTATTTGCTATTCTAAATGGAATATTTTCTTGATTTCTTCCTCTAGTTCATTTATCAAATTATTCAAACACTCTGTTTCCTTATTTATCCTCTATCTAGATGTTCTAACTTTTGATGAGAGTGCTGTTTTGATGTACCCAACTATTATTGCAGAGATCTCTTTCTTCCTTAAGTTTTGCCAGTGTTTGCCTTATTTATTTTGGGGAGCCATGGTTAGGTGCATGATTATTTATGATTGTTTTTTTCTTCTTAGTGGATTGCCCCATATATTAATATATTGCATCCTTCTTTGTCTCTTATATGAGATTTGCATTTAAAGTATATTTTGTCCAATATTAGTATAGTTACCAAGGTCTTTTTTGTTACTGTTTGCATGTAATTTCTTTTGCCAATCTCTCACTTTCAACCAATTTTTTCTTTGGTCAACGTGAGTCTCTGCAAACAACATAGAGTTGGAACATGTCTTTTAAATCCATTCTTCCAATCTGTTTATCAATCTGTGTCGTTTGATTCGGGTTTAATACATTTACATTGAGTATTATTATTGTAAAGGCAGTACTTACTTCAGCCATTTTATCCTTTGGTTTTTATGTCATATCTTTTTTGTCCCCTTTTTACCCTTTTAATTACCCTTATTGATAGTTTTTATTTCTTCACACTATGCAAAGTCACTGTCTTATCTCTTTTCCTTTTAATCTGCAGGTGTTCCTTTAGTATTTCTTGCAGGGCAGTTCTCTTGATGAACTCTCTCAGTTTCTGTTTGTCTGTGAGTATTTTAAACTCTCACTCATATTTTAAGGACAGTATTTCTAGATAAAGAACTTTGTCTTACATTTTTTTCTCTTTCAATTCCTTTAATATAGCATACCACTGCCTTGTTGCCTCCATGGTTTCTGATGAAAAATCAGAACTTAGTCTTATTGTGTTTCCTTGCATGTAATGAATTGCTTTTCTCTTGTTGCTTTCACAATTCTCTCTTTCTCTTTGGTGTTTGACATGCTGATTAGTATGTGTCTATGGGTAAGTCTATTAGGACTTTTCTATTTGGAGAACACAGTGCTTATTGGACATGTTTATGTTTTTCATAAGACTCAGGGAATTTATAGCCATTATTTCCTCAAATATTCTTCTGCCCCCTTTTCCTTAAATTTTCCTTCTGAGACACCAATGAAATTTTTATTATTGTGATTCATGCTGTCACTCAAATCCCTGAGACAATATTAATTTTTCTATTCTTTTCTCTATTATTCTGTCTGAAATTTTGTCTTCTCTCTTATTCTTTCTTTTGACTGTTCAAATCTGCTATTGTATGCATCTCTTGTATTTTTAATCTGTTCTCCTTCATCCCCATAATTTCTGTTATATAAATATATATATATATATATGTGTGTGTGTGTGTGTTCAAATTCTTCTTTATGCTGAAACATTGTCTTCCTAATATCTTTTATCTTTTTAGCAATATTTTCCTTCATCTCCATGAATTGATTTGGCAGATTTGTTGGAACTTCTTTCATAAGGTATTCTGAATTCTGTGTCTCCTCTGAAGTTTTAATTTGTTCCCTTGACTGAGCCATAACTAATTCTTTCTTAGTATGTCTTCTAATTTTTGCTGATGTATAGGTATCTGACTAACTTGAGTTTACTCTGAAGGTCAGCTTTTCTCTCTTTATTTAATCAATTTTATTTATATATATATATTAATAGAACATACAATCCATCCAAGGTGTACAATCCATCCAAAGTGTACAATCAATGGTAATTGGTATAATTACATAGTCGTGCACTCATCACTTCAATCATTAGTAGAGCATTTTCATTACTCCAGTAATAATAATGATAAATGGAAACAGGCAAACAAGAAAATGTCTACCACTTCTTAGTCATCTCTCAATCTATGTTTCCCATACATAAAACTGCTATTCTGTTTCTATATTCTAATTCATTTGTATTTTATTGTGTATAGATGGAGTCAAACAATATGTAGTACTTTTTGTCTAGTTTCTTTCACTTAGTATGTTTCCTTTTTTACCCTTAATGGAATATTATTAATATATTAGTATACACTACTTTCTAAATTTTGCTTTGGTTGTATTTTTGCCTATTTGCATCTTATGACATTAATGTACATCTGTTTAGTTTGAAAGAAAAACAATCTTATATATGCAATATTATCCACATTCATATTTCATGTGAGGTTTCACTATGCTATACAGTCCCATGTTACATTTTTTAGCCATCCTTCTAATAATATACATGACCTTGGACTTTCCTTTCAACCACTGTTATACCCATATATTAGCATTGCTAGTCACAAACATTATGATATATTTTCACCATTTATATTCATTTCAAAAGATTTACAAACAACTTTTTACTAATTCTGCACAGATTAATCCTCAGCTTTCTATGATTTAACCCCATTCTATTTTCTGGTGACCTATATTCTAGTTATTAACTCCCTGAATTTGCATAATATATTTAGTTTATAATAACAGTATCATAGGTTTTGTGTGTGTGTGTGTGTGTGTGTGTGTGTGTGTGTGTGTGTGTCTGGCTTGCTTTACTTAACCTAATGTCCTCCAGGTTCTTCCATGTTAGCATATGCTTCATGACTTCTTTTCTTCTTAAAGCTGCATAATATTCCGTCATAGGTACACACCAAAATTTATTTATCCATTCATTGGTTGATGGACACCTGGGTTATTTCCATGTTTTGGCAATTGTAAATAACACTTCTATGAATGTCATTGTGTGGATATCTGTTCGTATCACTTCTCTCAGCTCTTCTGGGTATATACCTTATAGTGGTATTGCTGGGTGACATGACAAATCTATATTCAACTTCCTTAGGAAATGCCAAATAGCCCTCCACAGTGGCTGTATCATTCTATATTCCCAGCAATAGTGAATAAGCATTCCTATCTCTCCATATTCTCTCCAACACTTGTTGCTTTTCATCTTTTTAATAGTGGCTATTCTAATAGGTATGAAATGATATATCATAACTTTGATTTGCATTTCCCTAACCACTAAAGATGTTGAACATTTTTATGTGTGTGTGTTTTTTTCCGCCATTTGTACTTCTTCTTTGGACAAATGTGTATTCAAGTCTGTTGTGTATTTTTTTAAATCAGGTAGTTTGTCTTTTTATTGTTGAGTTGTAGCATCTCTTTATATATTATGCATAGTAAACCCTAATCAGATATATGATTTCCAAATATTTTATACCATTGAGTCAGCTGCATTTTTACCATATTGAAAAAAGTCCTTTGAGGTGCAAAAGTGTTGAATTTTGAGAAGGTCTCATTTATCTATTTTTTCTTTTGTTCCTTGTGATTTGGGTGTAAGGCCCAAGAAACGCCCACCTACCAAAATGATTTAAGATATTTCCTTATATTTTCTCCTAATAGTTTTATGATATGGCCTTTTATACTTAGTTCTTTGATCCATTTTGAGTTGATTCTTATATAGGGAGTAAGATATGGGTTCTCTTTCATTCAATTTATTATGGATATCCAGTTTTTATTCCATTTATTAAAATATAATGGCTTTCTGCAACTCTTTTTTCCTAACTTTTTGGATTTAATGTCTATTTTGTCCAATAGGAGTATAGCTAATATTGCTTTTTCTTTGGTTTCTCTTTCCATGGAATATCTACTTCCAATCTTTCACTTTCAGTTGATTTTTGCTCCTGCATATAAGCTGGGTCTCTTGTAGACAGCATATTACTGGCTCATGTTTTACTTTATTGATCCTGTCCTACTATATCTTTTGATTGGTGAGTTTAATCATTCATATTCAATGATATTACAGTTTAATGCATTATTTACCTATACCATTTTATTCTTTGGCTTTCATATGTCATATCTTATTTTTACCTGGTTTATTCTTTTGGTTATCCTTTCTGATAATCTTCCCTTATACACTCTTCTCCAAAACTCTCTGTACTTTTTCTTTCTGGTTGTTAAACTCCCTTTAATATTTCCCACAAAGTTGGATTTTGTAAATGAATTCTTTTATTTTCTGTTTATTTTTTTATTTTTTAAGCTCACCATGTTTGAAGGACATTTTTACTGGATAGAGAATTCTAGGCTAGCAATTTTTCTCTTTCATTAACTTAATTATTTAATACCACAGTCTTCTTGTCTTCGTGGTTCCTGATGAGAAACCTGCACTGAGTCTTACTGGGTGTCTCCTGTATGTGATGGCTTGCTTCTCCCTTGATACTCTTAAAATTGTCTCTTTTTCTTTGGCTTTTGACATTCTGAGTGGTATGTGCTTGGAGTCAGGTCTATTTGGATTTATTCTGATTTGGTTACGATGTGTCTCTTGGACTTATAAATTAATTTCTTTCATGAGAATGGGGGAAAGTTTCAGGCATTATTTCCTCAAATACACTTTCTGTGACTTTCCCTTCTCTTTTATTTTTTATCCCCTGAAACATATGTTGTTATGCTTTGTATCATTCAACTCCCTTTACCCTTGCTCAACTTCAGCTGCACTGTCTTCTACATCACTTATTCTTTTTTCTATCATTTGAGTCTGCTCCTGTATGCCTCTAATGTGTTTTTGATCTCACCTATTGTGTCTTTCATTCCCATAAGCTCTTTTATTTTCTATTCAGGTTTTTTCAAGTTCTTCTTTGTGCTTGCCCAATGTCCTCAATGTCCTTATCCTTTTGTCCATATTGTCTTTCAACTCATTGATTTGATTTAGGAGATTTGTATTAATCACACATTAGTTTTATCAAATTATGTGTTCCAATAATAGTTTCAATAAAAAACAAACCAAGAAACTCATCTCTTAATCTCTCTATGTTTCCCCTACCATTCATAGTTGCTATTCTAAGGTAGAGCCTAGATGATAGGTTGTTAGGAGATAGAAGGGAAGTAGGAACTGGTGAGACAATGCTAACTATGTGCAGAACTTATAATTTGGTTGAGTGTAAGTTTGTGAATGGACAGAGGTGATGGAAGTGCCACAATATGAGTGTATTTAACAGAGCTGAAGTATCAGTGTGAATGTGATTAAAGGGGAAATTTTGACCCATCCATGGAGCTATAAGGACAGATAGAGGACAAAATGGACAACTGTTTAAGTCAGTGAATTTTCAGGTGGCTGATGATTGTAATTTGAATATACATTGAAGAATTTTCCTTCACCAATATACAAATATTATCTATAGTAATTAGTAATATTTTGATGATGCTCTTCCATTGTTTGTAACAAATGCTTCACAACAATGCATAGTGTTTGTGCAGAGGAGATTAAGTGAGACTGCTGTATGAAATATACCTGTTTCCTTTTAAGTTCATAACTTCTACTATAAACTTATTGTTTATGTATGTTCATGTATGAATGAAATACTTCAATAAAATTTCTAAATAAAAAAATATAATGAACTAGAAAGATTGTGGGAAAGTAGTGGAGTAGGGAATTCCAAGTTAGTTCTTGCACCGAAACAACTTAAGGAACTGTCTGAAACAACTACTGTGAAACTCCAGTGGCCAGAAGAACATGGTTCACCATCTATGGAACAGCAGGAGGGAGAAGGTGATAAATTTCAGTAAAGAACTGTAAATTGTTCTCACTGTGAAGCAGCTACTGGTGCCAAGGTGCCAGGATTGCAGCAGGCCAACTTGGGTTCAGGCTCTGGATAGATTGCTGGTGACAGAAAGGGACATGAAAATCCTCTTCTCCAAAAACAAGGGTAGGCAGATTGGATGAGTGATTACTGTTTTTTATTAGCAAATTTGGATTACTTGGGACCCTGATCTGTGTGCAGCCATAGTTTCACCCCATCCATGAAAAGCTACAGCAGCAATTATTTCAACCTTTCCCAGACAGGGGTGGAGTCCCTGACCATATTTTGCTTGGGAAATCCATGCCAGTTTGTCTATCTTTGCAGAATGTGACCTCCTGGCAAAAGCAACTTGAGACAATAAAATGAGTGTGAGAAATTGTAGAGACAGAAAGTCTGGGAAAAGTCCTTGTATCTTAAAACACCTATGAGAGGCAGGTCTGTCTCTTGGGAAATAGAAGAGACAACAAAAATCTTGTAAACAAGGCAACTCCAAAACAACTCAAAAGCAAAATCCCATGACAAGACAGATGCCCATTGAGACAAGGAAATACCTGCACAATACTCTTGCCTTCAGCAGATATTCCTGATAGGAGGGCTGAAGTTCAAGAAAAGCTCTCTCATCAAATAGTTACAAATTTAAAACAACAGACATCAAAATAATAAGGTACAGAGTTAACATTTTAAGATGTTAAAATGTATGGGGGGAAGCAGATGTGGCTCAAGTGATTGGGCTCCCATTTACCATATAGGAGGTTCAGGGTTTGATTCCTGGGGTCTTCATGCATCAAGCTGGCCTGCATTGAGTGCTGGCCTACATGGAAACCTGACACAGCAAGATGATGTAACAAAAATAGATACAGAAGATGACAAGATGCAACAAGAGATGCAGCAGACCTTGGAGCCAAGGTGGGGCAAGGGATTCAGCACTACTATTCACTCCCAGGATTGGTTCCCAGTGCTGCCAAAGAGAAGATAAGCAGATACAGAAGAACACACAGAAAGCAGTGAGTGCAAAACCAATGAGGGGGGAGAAATTTTAAAAAATGGTCAAGGATGGAAGTAGGGGGAAATGGCATTGTTGTAGGTAGGCACTGCCAAGCTCTTTAAGAAAAAATGGCTGAGAAGGGGCAAAAGCCTACCCAAGTGAGCTGTTTTGGGAACCCAGAGAGCAGGAGGTTTCAGGGCATCAATATAGAGGGAGCTGGACAAAGGGATAAAGAGTATAAGGGAAAATCATGATTTACTTGTCCCTGTGGATTGAAAGGTGGGTGGCTAAGCCCCATCCACAAGGCAAATAACCTCTGTGAATTCCTTGGCTTTCATCAGCCAGTGGGAAGGAACATTCTGGCAAAGGGTTGAGAGTGGTTTCCTTTCCATGGATTTGGACATCTGTGCCTCCTTTGAATCTCGGGACGATACCAGCCAGCACTGACGTGGCCCCAGGAAGAAGGGAGAGGGCAATCTGTTCAGGCAGCCTGTCATATCCAGCCACCCTGGGAGAGGGGATCTAGGTCAGGGAAGTGAGGAGACAGGTAACTCCCTAGTCCTGCCACTGAAAACAATTAAAAGTCCAACTTGCCTAAGGGAAACAGGGGCAGGAAGAGCCAATAAACTTTCAAAAGCCTTTTTAGTCTATAGAGCCGCTGTAGTGCAGTGGGGAAATTCCTGCTTTATATATAGAGGTTGCCATTTTGAGTCCCATATACCTCATAAGAGAAGTGATCCAGAGAGAGTTAAGGCATACAGTTAATATCTTATGATAGGGAACTGTAGTTTGAGTTACTACTGTATTGTTTTTGTAGGGTTTTTTTGGAATTTTTCCTTTCTTTTCCTTTATTTTATTCACTAAAACTGGATACATCACCTGTGGAGGGCAGGTTGCAGGGTGATTAATTGATGAGCACCAGCAACCTGAGAAGATCTCTAGGGGCCTAAGAGGGAAGGATGGTTTTCCTGGTCTGCTTCTTTGTTTCTGTTTTGTTTATTGTTTGTTGTTTACCCTTTCTTTGTTAACTTTTTTCTTTTGCTTATTTTTCAACTTACTTTATTTCTCTTCATTCCTTCATTTTTCTCTCCTGACTTTTTCTTCCATTCCATCACTTCTTGTTTGGTCTTAATTTTTCTTTTTCTCTCCATCTCCTTGTTCCCCCTTTTCTTCAATTCACTTCTCATCTACCTGGCCTTTTAATTCATTCTTTTTTCTCTCTATTTTGTTCCTTGTTTTATTTTTCTCTACTCATCTGTATAGACTTTTAATTCATTTTATTCTTTTCCTCTCTATATTGTCTCTCATTTTGTTTTTTTCTACCCCATCTCTTCTTATTCTTATTCCTTTGTATTTTTTATGATTTTTCACTCATATTACTTAGTTTCCTAGCTCTTGTATGGTTCCTTTTTTACCTTTTTGTACTATTATTACTATTTTTTATTATTATTCTTTTTCTCTTCTTATTGCTTTCCTTTTCTCTGGTACTAATATTTTGTTCAAGGGAACACAGACAACTACAAGTATATAGAATAAGAGGAACCAAGTATCAAAAATTAATCTTACCATACACAAAGAAACAACAAAATAAAGCCATAGTGCAGAAAGAGAAGCTAACTAATGAAATAATCCCATCAAGATAAACAAATGTCCAGGCACCAGCAAAAAATTACAAGTCATAAAAAGAAACAGGAAGACATGGCTCGGTCTAATTAACAAACTAAAGAACAAGAGTAGATGTAAACTGCAGACCAACTAATCAAGTATATCCAAACAAATATCATGAATCAACTTAATGAAGTGGAAGAAGAGATAAAGGATATTAAGAAGAAAGTGGGGGAATATTTGAAAAAACTGTAAACATACATAAAAAGAAAATGGATAAGATGGTGATGAATGCCACAATGCAAGAAATAAAAAATACACTGAAATCACATAATATCAGATTTGAACTGGCAGAAGAAAGAATTAGCAATGTAGAAGAATGTACATATTAAAACAGATAGTAGAATAGATAGAGAGAGAGAAAAAACCCAGCAGGGACTAAGGGATTAAAATGATAATGCAAAATGAACAAATATACACATTGTAGACATCCCAGAAAGAGAAGAGAAGAGAAAGGGGGCAGAAGGATTATTGGAGGAAAAAATGGCTGAAAATTTCTCAACCTTATTGAGGGACATGGACATACATGTCCAGAAAGTGCACTGCACACCCAAACAGTATAAATCTTAACAGATCTACAACAAGACAAATACCTGTCAGTTATCCAATACTCAAGACAAAGAAAGAATATTGAAAGCAGCAAGAGAAAAGAGCAATCATGTTCAAGGGAAGCTCAATAAGATTAAGTGCTGACTTCTCATCTGAAACCATGGAGGCAAGAAGGCAGTGATATGAAATAGTTAAGGTGTTAAAAAAAAAAAAAATCTTCCAGCCAAGAATTCTCTATTCAACAAAGCTGGCATTCAAAAATGAGGGAAAGTTCAAAATATTCACAAATAAACAAAAATTAAGAAAGCTTTCCAATAAGTAACCTATCCTTTAAGAAATACTAAAGGGAGTTCAGCAGGTTGAAAAGAAAAATCAGGAGAGAAAGAGTTGGAGAATGTAAGTATAACTAAAAAGATAAAAAGAGAAATAAAAACAACATATGGCATACATATACCTAAAGAAAATATGGCTAGCATAATTCTTTGAAAGTAATAACAGTGAATGTTAATGAATTAAGCTCTCCAATCAAGAGACTCAGATTGGCAGAATGAATAAGTAAATATTACCCATTTATATGCTGTCTACAAGAAGCTCACCTTAGACCAAGGGCCACAAGGAGGCTGAAGGTAAATGGTTGGAAACCAATTTTACATGAAAACACCAATCTGAAAATGGCAGGAGTAGCTATACTAATATAACAAAACATGGACTTTACTGCAAAACTATTTTAAGAGACAAAGGATAATACCATATATTAATAAAAGGGGTAATCTTTCAAGAAGAAAGAACAATCTTAAACATTTATGCACCTAATCAAGGTGTCTCAAAATACATGAGGCAAATATTGGAAAAAATAAGTGGAGAAATAGATGTCCCTTCATTAATATTGGGGGACTTTAATACAACATTATCACCATTAGAAAGAAAATCTTGGCTGAGGATCAGTAAAGAACCAGAGACTTTGAATAATACATTAGAGGATCTGGAACTAATAAACATACAAAGAATATTACAAACAAATACAGCAGGATACACATTTTTCTCAAGTGTGCATGGATCATTCTCCTGGATATACCCTTGCTATGCCACAGAAATACACTCAATAAATTCAAAAAGATTGAAAGTGTACAATGAATTTCTCTAAACATGATGGAATGAAGCTGGAAATCAGTAAGGGGCAAATAAGCAGATTAGGCACAAATATATGGAAACTAAACAACACACTCTAAGACAACCAGTGGTTCAAGGTGGAAAAGGCAAATGAAATAAGTAACTACCATGGAACAAATAAAAATGACAATACAATGTATCAAATCCTGCAGGATGCAGCAAAAGCAGAAAGGAGAGGGAAATTCATAGTCATAAATGTCTTCATTAAAAAAGAATAAAGAGCTAAAATTGAAGACCTAACTGCACACCAGGAGGAAATTCAAAAAGAACAACAAAGTAACCCAAAAACAAGTAGAAAGAAGGAAATAACAAAGATTAGAGCAGAGCTAAATGAAATTAAAAATAAGAAAGAACTAGAAAACACAAACAAAACCTAAAGCTGATTGTTTGAGAAGATTAATAAAATTGACAAACCCTTAGCTAGACTAACAAAGAAAAAAGAGAGAAGAAGCAAATACATAAAATTAGAAATGAAGAAGGTGATATCACCATTGACCCCACTGAAATAAAGAGTATCACAAAAGGATACTTTGAAAAATTACATGATAAGATGGATAATTTAGAGGAAATGGCAAATTTCTAGAAAGTCCCAAGCAATCTATATTGATAAAAGAAGAAATTGATGAACTCAATATACCAATCACCAATAATGAGATTGAATTAGTCTCTGAAAACCTCCCAACTAAGAACAGCCAAGGGCCAGATGGCATCAAAGGTGAATTCAACCAAACATTCTGGAAAGATCTAACACCAATTTTGCATAAAATCTTCCAGAAAATAAAAGTGGATGGAACATTGCTTAACTCATTCTATGATGCCAACAACACGCTAACACCAAAGCCAAACAGATGCCATGAGAAAGGTAAACTATAGATGAATCTCTCTAAAGAATCTAGATGCTAAAATCTCAACAAAATACTTGTTAATCATCTTCAGCAACATATCAAATAAATTATACACCATGACTAAGTGGGTTTCATCCCTGGTATACAAAGATATTTCAAAATAAGAAAATCAATAAATGTAATGCACCACATAAACAGACCTAAAGAAAAAAAATCATATGATCATCTCTATAGATGCAGAAAAAGCAATCAACAAAATACAGCACCGAATTTTGATAAAAACACTTCAAAAAATAGGAATAGAAGGAAATTTCCTCGACACAACAAAGGGTATATATGGAAAACACATAGGTAACATCATATTCAATGGTGAAATCCTAAAATCTTTCCCTCCAATATCTGGAAGAAAACAAGGATGCCCCCTTTTACTGTTCTTATTTAACTTTGTGTTAGAAGTACCTGTTTGAGCAGTTAGACAAGAAAAATCTATAAAACACATCCAAATTGGAAAGAAAGAAGTAAAAATTTCACTATTTGCAGATGATATGACCATACACATAGAAAGCCCTGACATATCTACAACAAAGCTTCTAGAGTTTATAAATGAGTTCAGTTAAGTGGCAGGTTAAAAAATCAATGTGAAAATTCAGTAGCATTTCTGTACACCAATAATGAGCCATCTGAGGAGGAAATCAAGAAAAAAAAATCTCATTTACAATAGCAAATAAAAGAAGAAAATACCTAGGAATAAATTTAACCAAAAATGTAAATGACTTGTGTGCAGAAAACTAAACAACACTGTTAAAGGAAATCAACGAAGACCTAAATAAATGGAAGAGTACTCTCTGTTCATAGATAGGAAAATTAACATCATTAAGATATCTAACCTATCAAAATTCATTTACAGTTTTGACACAATCTCAATAAAAGTTACCACAGCAGTTTTTATTGAATTGAAAAAGTTAACTGTGAAAATAGTTGGGAAGGGCAAGAGGTCCCAAATAGCCAAAGACATATTGAAAAAGAAAAATGAAATAAAAGGAATCACAATAAAGACAAACAACTCATTTATAGATGGGCAAGTGATCTGAATAGACACTTCTCCAAAGAAGAAATAGAAATGGTTAAAAAGCACATGAAAAGATGCTCAACATCACTAGCTATTAGGGAAAGAGAAATCAAAACCACAATGAGATATCATCCTATACCCATTAGACTGCTGGCTATTAAAAATCCAGAGGACTACAAGTGTTGGAGCAGATGTTGAGGAATGGGAATACTTATCCACTGCTGGTGGGAATGTAAAATGGTGCAGCCATTGTGGATGACAGTTTGGTGGTTCCTCAGGAAGCTAACTATAGAACTGCCATATGATCCAGCAATTCCACTGCTGGGTATAAACCAAGAAAAATTGACAGCATAGGCATGAACAGATATATGCGTACCAATGTTCATAGTGGCATTATTCACTATTGCCAAAAGTTGGAAACAACCCAAATGTCCATCAACAGATGAATGGATAAAATCTTGTGATATATACATACAATGGAATATTACTCAGCTTTAAGAAAGAATGCAGTGTTAACACACAACATAACATAGATGAATCTTGAAGACCCTATGGTGAGTGAAAGTAGCCATGCACTGAAGGACAAATATTACATGACCTCACTGATATGAATTAAAGAAATTGAGCAGACTCATAGAGCTAGAGTCTGGTAGATAGGTTTACAGGAGACAGAAAGGGAGAGGCACATTGTGATCCAACACCCACATGGACATAATTTATGATAAAATGGAAGGGTGTACTTGTGCAGTGATGGGCATGACAGTGGTGCAGTAATGTTATTAGATTGGGCAGTGCTACTTTGTGAGGGAGGTAGGGTGGGGTAGGTGGATTGGGCTGTCCATAGAACTGGGGGAGTGTTAGGGAAGGAGCAGGTGAACTCTGGTGATTTGGGGGTATGTGGTTGAAACTACAACCTTGGGAATGTTCTTTTGGCAAATATGACAGTGAAGGGTTACTGATTTAGGGTGTTGTAGGTGGGGGAGATGCAGGACAGGGTGCACTTGGGGCAGGCCTCTAGGGAGTGTATGAATTAATCTTGTTATAATGGGTTACAATAGTGGGTGGAGACCTACAGGATGAGCAGGAATGTGTTGGACTCACATCCTCGGGAGTCCTGCTATATTCTCAAATACAGTGGCAGAGTTTCTCCAGAGCATACGCAATGCCTAAGAGGGGATTATAGGGCAGTATGTCAAGCCCTCAGTCTTGTTGCAAGTAACTGTGAATTTTGTTCCTCAAGGAGTGAAGCTTGGCAGTTGCTGTGGGTCCTGAGGGGAGGCAGTGGGATGAATAGAATAGATGGAACATGGGACATTTTGGGGGTGATGGAATTGTACTACATGATCTTGCAATAATGGATACAGGTCATGTTAAATTTCATCGTAATTTATAAAAGTGTATGGTCCAAAATGTAAACCATAATGTAAATCATTGGCCATGGTGAGTAACAATGTTTCAATATTTGTTCATCAATTGTAACAATGTACCATCCACATGTAAAATATTATTAATAGGGGAAAGGGGGAAAGGGGTAAGATGTTGGGTATATAAGAATCACCTATAATTTGTACATGAATTTTCTGTAACCTAAAACTTCTTTGAAGACAAAATGAAAAAAACAAGACATTGGGGGAATAAATGGAAGAAAATGTCACTGTACATACAAGACAACAGATCTTACATTTATGAAAGACATAACTTCAAAATTTTAAAAAATATTTTTCATTAGTTTTTATTATTCCAAATTATTTTTAATTTTTTTGTATTTTATTTCTTATTTTCTAAACTATCATTGTTTCATTTTTAAATTATATTTGGTTATTTTGTTAACTTCATTTTTGAAGAAGTTTTGGATCACAGAAGGGTTACAAGTAGCACAGGGGGTATCATTGGTGTGGGATGTCAGTGGTGGGGGATACATGGGAGAAGTTTCACCAAGGGCATATATATAAGGCATATAAATGCATTCAAGTGTTCATGGGGCATTGTCACAGTGGGTGGAGATTCACACAATAGCCAAAAGAATATCAAATTCCCGTCTGGGGAACTCTGCCACATTCTCTAAGGGAACAACAAGAATTCCCTGAGTACAGGGGCAGTAACTAGTGAAGGACGATGGTCCATGAATGGGCCCTTGATATTGATGAATCTTTGGTTTTGAAATTGAAACTTAGCCTAGAATTATAGGGTGCATAAGTGTTACCTCCTGAGAGCCTTCTTGTTACTTAAATGTGGCCTCTCTCAAAGCCAAACTCAGCATATAAATGCATTACATTCCCCCAGCATGGGGCATGCCTCCTGGAGATAAGCCTCCCTGGCACCAAGGGATTACTAACAAGCACCAACTAGCAATGCAACTGGAAAAAGACCTTGACCAAAAGGGGAAAAGATAAAGACAAATGAGTTTATATGGCTAAGAGACTTCAAAGTGAGTTGGGAGGTCATTCCAGAGGTTATGCTTATGCACATCTCAACAGGATCTCATTGACTGCCAAAGTAAATACTACCTCAAGTAGCTGGACTCCTGAGGGCTCTGGAGACACCCAGACACTATAGGCAGGGCAGACAGCTCAAGAGATTTGTGCCCTGTCAGTGGGGCTTACTTTGGTATTTATGCTCCCCAGTGTGACAGAGTTGGACTCAGTTGTGGTTTCCCTACACATGGCTCTTCTGCCCCTTCTATTTGCACCTATAGATAGTATTAGAGTTGATAGGTGTATGCCCAAGAAACTTAATTCTTTGGGGTGTCCATGTGCCAGCTTGACTCTGAATCTCAACAAAGTTGTCACACCTACTCACCAGTTCATTGGACTCACCCATGACAACTAAAAAAGAGATGATGATAGACAATGACCATCCCAAGGAACAAAGAGACTCTGCAACTGCAAGCAAGATAGTCCCATCCATCTACCCTATGGGATCTAAGCCTACTCTCAGTTAGAGGTGGAATGGACATCAACATCTCAGAATCCTCAGGACTGGCAAATGAAGTATGGACTAAATTAGACTTATTGGTATTCTCATATAGACTTATTGTGATTCTAGCAATGGAAGAACTAATATCATTGATGTGGAGGTAGTGGTCACTGGAGGTTCTGAGGGGAGGAGGAAGGAAAAACAGGTGTAATATGGGGGCATTTTCAGGACTTGGGAATTGTCCTGAATGGCATTGCAATGACAGATGCAGGCCATTACATATCTTGCCATAACTTACAAAATTGTGCAGGAGAAAGTGTAAACTTTGATGTAATCTATAATCCATGCTTAGTGGCAATGCTCCAAAATGTGTTCAATTGTAGCAAATATACCACACTAATGAAGGATATTGTTAATGTGGGAAAATGTGGGAGGAGTAAGGAGCAGGGA
Organism: Cabassous unicinctus; assembly: GCA_029593785.1. Taxonomy (NCBI): domain Eukaryota; kingdom Metazoa; phylum Chordata; class Mammalia; order Cingulata; family Chlamyphoridae; genus Cabassous; species Cabassous unicinctus. Next base: position 16,677 of record JAQZBX010044025.1, read on the forward strand.
ATATGGGAATCCTCTATATTTTTTATATGATATTTATGTAATCTTAGCATCTTTAGAAAAAATAAAAATATTTTAAAAAATGTACAGGGGGAAAAGTACAAAAGAAACAAAAGCACAAGAAATAATGACCCATTCCAAGGAAGAGGGCAAAAATCCAGAAAACACCAATGAAGAAGACAAGAATGTGGACATACCAAATGAAACCTTTGAAAAATGACCTTAAAGATGCTCAAGGAGATGAAGAAAAATGAAGAGAGAGCTACATGATACCAGAAAAACAATTAATGAGCTACATGAGAGTCTTAGTAAAGAGATGGAAGTTTTCAAAAGGAACCAAAGAGTACTAATGGTGTTGAAGTCCACAGTAACTGAAATGAAGAATGCCAAGGAGGCATTTAAAAAGCAATTGGAGGCTTTGGGGATCTGCAGACCAGGAGAGTGCTGCAGACTATTAGGAGGAAAAAGGACAGAGAGAAAAAGAGGCCAAATAAGAACCATGAGTTACTTACACCTGTGGCTGGGAAAGGCACACATTCCCAACCCTCAAGGAGAAAAGCCTTGCCAGGGTTTTACTCTGGCTCACTGTAGTCAACTGAGAGGTGAGAAAAGGTCCTTCTGCATGGGTGGAAGAAGGATATGGTAGAGGCTGGACAGTGATTTTTCTTCAGTGAATTTTGGCCAAGTGATCCTGCTTTGATTCTCAGCTGCAGCCAGCCCAGCAAGTGGAGGTTGTAAGAGAACCATCTATGGGAAAGCTGAAGGGCAAATAAGTGAGGGACCAGCACCCAGAAAAATCAGAGAAACACAAGTGTAAGTGGGAGGGAAGATAGGGTGAGTGGAATAGAAGAGAAAAAAAATGACCCCAGCCAGAGCTGAAGTGACCCCAGGGAAAGGTGAGACAGGATATGGCAGGTAATCATACCAAACCACCCTGGGAATGAGAGAAACTATGTCATTGAGTGAGCAGGCTGACAGGCAACTAACAACCCAGGAGAGAAGGAAGACAAGGGAGATATCTGGCAAACTGTTAGAAGTCCAACTTGCCTGAGGGGAGAGAGGGCAAGGAGAGACAGATAAGCTTTCAGAAAACCTATAGAGATGGTGTAGGTCCATGGATTAATGCCTGCCTCACCTTGTGGTCTCTAATTTGATCCCCAGTACCCCCTAAGAGAAGGGATCTCATCAATTACCCTCTAACCCACCTTCCACAGATAAGGTACCCAGTTTTAGAGAATAAAATAAAGAATAAAAAATAACAAATAACAAATATAAAATAACAGATCAAAAAACCTAAAGAAAAAAATTCTCAGTCTAAAGGTGCCATTTCACAAAGTGTGAGCCAGATCACTCTCTGGATATATTTCCAAAGAATAAATACAAGTGGCTAAAAAGCACATGAAAAGATGTTCAACATCATTAGCTATTAGGGAAATGCAAATCAAAACTACAGTGAGATATCATTTTACACCTATTAGACTGCCAGCTATTAAAAAATAGAACTACAAGTGTTGGAAAGGATGTGTAGGAAAGAAACACTCATCAACTGCTGGTGGGAATGTAGAATGGTACAGCCATTGTGGAGGAAGGTTTGGCAGTTCCTCAGGAAGCTAATATAAAAATGCCATAAGATCCAGCAATCCCACTGATGGGTATATATGCAGAATAATTGAAAGCAGGGACATGAACAGATATATGCACATCAATGTGCATAGTGCCATTGTTTATGATTGCCAAAAGTTGGAAGCAAACGATTTGTCCAGCAACAGATGAATGGGTAAGCAAATTGTGGCATATACATACAATGGAATGTTATTCAGCTGTTAGAAGGAATTAAGTATTGACACACATTACAACACGGATGACTCCTAAAGACCTTATGTTGAGTGAAGTAAGCCAGTTACTGAAGGACAAATATTATGTGACCTCACTGACATGACCTAAGCAAATTAAGCAGACTAATGGAGCTAGAGTCTAGAAGATAGTTTATCAGGATACAGTAAGGGAGTAGAGTGTGGTGAGCCAATGCTCAATATGGGCAAAACCTGTGATAAGATGGAAGGGGTGGTTTGGCACTGAACAGGGTGATTATGGTGCAAGGATGCATGGGGTTGACAGTACTGTAATGTGAAGGTAAGCAGGGTAGGGAGGTTGGTTTGGGCTATCCATGGAATTGGGAGGAGGGCTGGAGGAAAGAACAGGTGAATTTAGGAGATTTTTATGTCTGTGGTTAAAACTACAATGGTGAGAATGTTCTTTTAGCAAATAGGGCAGGGGAAGGTTACTGGTGCAGGGTGTCAGAGGTGGGGGATATGTGGGAAAGAGGGCACCTGGGGTATGCTAACTAATGAAATGTTATTAATAAGGGAAAATGTGAGAGGGGGATATATAGGAATACTCTATATTTTCAATGTGACTTTTCCATATCTTAAAGCTTCTTTGAAAATAAAGTTAAAAAAAAGTCACTGGGAAGACATACAGAAGAAATTATAACTCTTTATGAAAGATAACAGATCTTATGATGACAAAAAATGAAAAAAAATTTTTTGCATTTTAAATTATTTTTTAATTTTTATTATCTTTATTTTTTGGTTTTGTTTTTGAGGAAGTTTTCGATTGCAAGAGGGTCACAACTTTGGCATGGGAGGATCACAGGTGTGGGGTATAAGTGGTGAGGGAAGGTGTTGGGAGGTATGAATCTAGAGCATGCCTCTATGTAATATGTAAAAGTTCAAGTGGTCACGGTGTGTGGTCTCAGTGGGTGTAGACCCACATAATAACCAAAAGAATATTGAATCCCTATCCTGAAGAGTCCTGCTACATTCTTTAATAGAGTGGCAAGGATCCCTAGAGTACATGGGCAGTGCCTAGTGAAAGAGTACAGATCAATACACTAGGCCCTTGATATTGATGCTTGTAATTATGGGCCTCATTCTTGTGAAATTGAACTTAGCCTAGTATTATATATTGCCTAAAAGTTACTTCCTGAAACCCTCCTTGTTGTTGAAATGTAGCCCCTCTCTAAGCCAAACTCAGCATATAAAATCACTACCTTTCACCCAGTGTGGTACATGACTCCCCAGAATGAGCCTCCCTGGCACCAAGGGATTATTACCAAGAACCAACTAGTGATGCATTTGGAAAAAGACCTAGACCAAATGGGGGAAATAGTAAATACAAATGATTTTTTTATGGCTAAAAGATTTCAAAGTGAGTTGGGAGGTTACGCTTATACACAATTCAGGAGCATCTCTCTAACTACCACAGTAAACAGTGCCTCAAGCAGGGGGCCTCCTCAGGGCTCTAGAGATATCTAGACACTTTAGGCTGGGAAGACAATCCCAGGAATTTGGCACCCCTTCAGTGGGTCTTACTTTTGAATATATGATAACCTATCCCCCCAATGTATCAGAATTAGATTCATTTATATTTTTCTTACACATGGCTCTCATACCCCTCTTTATTTGAACCTATAATTAGCACTGTATCTGTTAAACATGTGTCCAAGAGATTTAAATCTTCTGGTAGTTCATACAATGTTGAGCCCTGAATATTAGCAGTGTTGCAGCCAACACCTACTCTCCAGTTCACTGGACTTGCCCAGGACAAGTAACAAAAGGATGATGATGGACAATGCCAATCCCCAAAACAGAGAGTATCTACAACTGCAAGCAAGACAATTCCATTCACCTTCCCCATGAGTTCTAAGTCCCCTCTCAATTTGGAGCAGAGTGGAGATCACTATCCCAAAATCCTCAAGATTGGGGAATGAACGAACATAAGGGGCAAATGCAACCATGGACTAAAGTAGACTTATTTATCTAGTAATGGAAGAACTTGTAACACTGATTTAATGGCACCAGAGGTTCTGAGGGGAGATAGAAGAATGCATGTAACATAGGACATTGGAATTGTTCTGCATGAGATTACAAGGACAGATACTGAACATTACACATTTTGTCAAAAACTATAAATGGTGCAGTTCAAAGTGCAAACAATAATATAAAATATAGACCATGGTTAGTAGCAATGCTTCAATATATGTTCATCAATTTGAACTTACCATATTAATGAGAAGAGTAGGAGGGAGTGGGGATATGGTACATGGGAATACTTTATATTTTTTATGTAACATTTATTTATTCTAAAGATTCTTTAATTTTTGAAAAAGTAAAACACTATGAGCTTTTACCTACCAAAAATACCTTACAAAAAAAACAGGATAAATAAGGACTTTTGCAGAAATACAAGAGGAGAAAGTTTTCATTTTCAGCAGACTACATTATAAAAATTTTAAAGAAAACCCTCCAAGCAGAAATAAAATGATACCAGATAGGAACTTGTTTCCACACAAAGGAATGAAGAAATAATGAATATGGTAATTACAAGCATAAATAAGTTTTTTTTTCCCTTATTTAAATCTCTTGAAAATATGATCAACAGTTTAAAGCAAAAATAATATATTAGCAGTTTTACAACATATGTCTCAGAAAAATGTATGAAGACAGCAGTAACACACAAGCAGGGAGGGATGTAATGGAAATATACTGCATTTATAGTTCTTATTTTATAGGTAAGTTACTAGACTATCTGTTGGAGGTAGATTGTGATAAATTAAAGATGTAGACTTAAACTCTAAAGTAACCATTAAGAGTTATATATTCTGGGGAAATCAGATGTGGCTAAAGTGGTTGGGCTCCCATTTACCATATGGGAGGCCCCAGGTTTGATTCCTGGGGCCTTCTGATGAAGGCAAGCTGGCCCGTGTGGCACAGTGAGCTGGCGCAGCAAAATGATGCAACAAAGG